>JASCZW010009789.1:0-40319 GCA_034211315.2 Aedes japonicus
ATCAAAAAAGACTACAGTGTGTTTACTGTAATTTGAACCAGATAAATGAGAAAAATTAGAAATAAAATAAAGACGGAGGCTTTTATTTTGCCCATCAGTTGTCTCGGCTTAAAAGAAAAAAACAAATCAATTCAGTGTTTGAAAAAAAAACCTTGAACAAATAAGTGCCCACTTCATTTTGGCTCCTGGATGATAAATTTAAGTAAAAAAAGCATTTAATAATATGTGTCCTCCTTTAGCCTTTCAGGACCAGCTGCAAGCGCTTAGGCATGCTCTCCACCAGGTTCTTTACACAGATAAAAAGAAACATTGAATTTTCTGCGTTATCTAATGCATATAAAGGGAATGCTAGATTTGCCAGAAAATAATGGGATATTTCATGTAAACTTAAGCCAGATAATGCCTGAATCAGCCTGTTGTATGAAAGATTGTATGGCACATGAAAAGTTGCAAACAATTTGATGGTTTACGTCTCCTTTAGCTTGGATTTAAACGAGGCGATATTTTACACGCTTGTTAAAATTAATTCATTTTTTCTGTGTAGGTGATATGAATCAAGCTCTTTCCAGGCGCGCTTCGGGGCTTCAAAATAGTTGAATTTATTGATAACACCAGTTTTGTCAAGGTTTCGAGGTTCAGGCTTTTTTGGAGGCTATTCCAGCGGTTTGATCCAGACAAGATCGGAAGAAAGACTTGGTCTGCTTGGCCGTATGCTTCCGAGCCGTTGTCCTGTTGAAATACGAACATACGAACAGGATGTTGATGCAAGAATCTCCGTCATTATCTCCGCCGATTTTCACAAGGCTACCCACTCCACGAAAAACACCCCAGACCGTCACATTTCCTCCTCCATGCTTCATGGTGCCTTGGATGTGGCGCTCTAGAAGCTCCTCGCCCGATCTGCACCACACACGAACCCGCCGCTTTCGACGAAAAAGCTCGAATTTCGGTTCGTTCGTCCAGATAACCGTTTGCAGAACTCTACGGTCTTATCAGCATGCTCAGTAACAATCCTGAGCCATTTGGCTTTGTTGGCCTTGCTGATAAATGGGCGCTTCCAGGCAACTTTATTTATCAGCCCCTGTGCTACTAGATTGCAACGAACAGTTTGACCAAGAAACTGATAGCTGAAGGGTTTCCAGACAGTTACTTTTGGGTATTTCTTGACTTCGAGCATGATCTTGGTGCCCGTTCGTGTATCCGTTATACGCTTCCTGCCTCTGCCTGAGCGATCCACCACTGATCCGTACGATTTTTGTTTCAGTAGAATTGTTCCAACTGCTGCCTTGCTAATACTGTACTTCTTACCGTTTTTGCACATCACGAAACACCAATTTTCGGATATATAACCCGAGCAATGGATTATATCAAATAGATAACAAGCTCTAATACCAGATTATCATTTTTTGATCACTGAATATGTTATCATTCAGACGCAGTGAATCAAAATTCGTGAATGTATGAATGATAAACAATGTCCCTAACTTTTCAATGTTGGGACAAAAAATAATGTATCTTTATCATTGTTACATACTCAACACAATAATGACAAATTGCAAAGCAGTAGAATCAAGATATTAGTGTTTCACAACATCTGATTGTTATTTAGGGAAGAGACAAGGCGTGGTTTGTATATTGCTTTGTATGCAACAAAAATAAATTCAATAATGTCACATGTTGCATCTACCGAAAAGAGACAATGTTTAGTTTTATCCTTCTTTCTCTCTCAAAAATGTTGTCGAGTGATAGGGATAGTTGGTAAAGATGGAAGATGGATACCTACTGCTTTAATGAAAAACATACGATTTGCAATAAATTTCAGGTTGTTTTGTTAACATGAACTAAAGTACATCATGCATGTTGTTTTAATATCATAAGATAATTAATTTATTCCTAAAAATAATTTGATTTGCAACAGATAGTATACATCTTTTCAACCATGGTCCGTTTCTATGACATTTCCTATTTATTACACACGTTTCATCAAAGCTTTGCAATCCCGACTAGTGCTGTTCTTTCAATATTCGAGCGATCAGCAATTTCCGGGTATGAGTTACTTTCGAAGAAATTATCTGAAATATTTTCAAGCTATCATGAGACGCATCAAATCTCATAAAGATTCGATTACAAGATGAATGGTAGTCATACAGAGTGGTCAGAGAACGCTGGCCACATCCGGGCATGCTGCGGGTACCTATGAAGATGTGGCCAGTTTTTGATCTGAACCAAAACATTCCATGCGACATCTCTAATAACATTTAAATTCGATAATAAGTGCAATAGTGCTGACATCAATTGCCCAAAACCTTATTGTTATGTTCTAGGTACATCCGGGGAAAAGCCTTTTTTTTTTACTTGGACCAGAACATATCATGCGACACCCCAAATCACATACGAAATCCAAAATAAGAGCAATAGTGGTAGAATCAAGTGTCAAGAACTACATTGGCCACATCTGGACATGGCCTGGGTCAGTGATGGTAAATGTACTGTATTTTGGTATTCCTCTTCAGCTCAAAACCTAGAATCTACATTTGTATCTGTAGATAATTCAACAATACAAAGTTGTGATATACATTCATTGAATCTTCTGGAAAGAAATTATGTGATAATCTGGGATAAAATTGGTCATTCAAAGTTCTAAAAAAGATGCAGTTACAATTAGTTCAGCCAAATCGCAACCAAGAGCCTATCGAGAGTCATCTGTTTTGTTCGACATATTCAATCAGAACTTTTCAATTTCAAGATGTATTCTTGATTATCCAATAATGTCGGTTGACCTAAAAGAAGATCCACTGAAAATGGTTGAATGCATATCGTATATTTGTATAGCCTAAAAAGCTACAGTTAATATTATCAGCTCCTAATTTTTGAGTTCCAGAACTGTATGGCTGATAAAGAACATCCCAGATCATTTCATAATGTCTGCTGACCTTCCAGTAGACTCAATAAAAATGGTTGAAAACGTATCATAACATTGTGTAGCCGAAAAAGGTACAGTTACAATTATAGATCCTACGTTCAGTACTCCGGCACAGGTTGGATTACTAAGAATATCCCAGATTATCTCATAATGTTGGATGCCCTTTCATAAGATCCAATGAACATAGTAACACATATCGTACATTTGCACATCTGAAAAAGCTACAGTTTCAATGGTAGATCCTAATCTATGAACTAATGAACAGCCTGATATGCCCCAGAACATCCTAGATTTCATCATAATGTTGGTGGACCTTCCAGAAGATCCAAGATCTGAGCTCCAGGACTGTTTGGATGACCTAGAACATCCCAGATTATCTCATTATGTCTGTTGACCTTCCAGAAGACACAAATAAAATGGTTGAATACATATCGTACATTAGTATAGCTGAAAAAGAAAGCGTTACAGTTGTAGATCCTAAGTTCTGAACTCCAGGAGAGCTTGATTGACTTAGAACCTCCCAAATTATCTCTTAATATCGGTTGATTTTTCAAAAGATGCAATCAACTTTATTGATTTCATATCGCTCATTTGAATAGTTAAAAAGCTACAGTTGCAACTCTAGATCCTAAGTTATGAACTCAAAAACTGCTTGGATTACCTAGAATATCCCATTTTATCTCAAAATATCTGTTGACCGTCCAAAAATTCAGTGAACAAGGTTGAAAGCATATCGTAACTTTGTTTAGCCGAAAAACTATAGTTACAACTGTAGATCCTCTGTACTGAACTTCTTTATGTTCAGGATGTTCTGGGTTGAAAACCAGGCGTTAAACGTACATATTTTGCCCTGATAAATAGTCAATTTGCAACAAGTTTGCAGAAGATAGTGTTCGCTTTTGTTCTGTGTGTGATTTCATACAAGCATTTTTATTCAGGTGGAAGTCTATCCACAAAAAAATTTATAATTATTCAGATCAGTAATTTGTTCGACAGCAACAACTGATTGTCGCTATTTTTCATGTTGCTGATAAAGCATTGTTGCTATCGGTAGTATGTTGCAATAATGACAAAGCGTTATTTTGTCGCTGTTACAGGAAAACAAGATAGTTGCAACATGTGTGTGAATCTCAAAGCAACTTGTCTCTTTCCCATCATAGATGCAATATTTTGTTACTTTCTTCGTGTTTTGTTGCAATAAATTCAAGCTACAACATATCATTGTTGCGTAGTGAGAGAATAACGGGTGTATCACTCGTCAAGTTTATCTTATGTTCTTAGGTACAAAAAGAGAATATTTGACACACTGTTCAGGCGTAATGAACAGCCAAACTAACAGAATGAATATCATAATAATAACTTATTTTGTTATCACTGCGAACAAATTGATAACAAATCCTGTATTATTACCAAATTCATTGAAAATAGTATCAAATTATGTTAAAAAATTTGAAATCAAATTCTCAAGCTAATAACTGAAATAAATATTTTGATTAAAAGCAAAATTCCTTGTTGAAATAGGCTGGAAATATTTATAGTTTTACAATTCAACTTTTAACGCTCATAAAAAATAGTATGTGTGTGTGTGTGTGTGTGTGTGTGTGTGTGTGTGTGTGTGTGTGTGTGTGTGTGTGCGTGTGTGTAATCCAACGCCTACCGTCCGACAGTGTTTTTACCGGGGTTGGCAGGTGATAGCTCTGTTGAGTTCCAGTGACCCATTTCAGAATGTCTGGTTACTTACGACCATTCCGAGGTCACTTTCACTTACAACCAGCCCCGGATAGACACAATACAAACATCAAATGGAAATTAGTATTGTGCATACACTTCCATCATTAAGTCATATTGTTTCGACGATGGCATGTATTTATTAGTATCGTTCAAATTTAGTTATAATCGGATAGATCTCACCGGAAATTGTTGCTGATGTTCAGTCTACATTTGGACGGCCACCCTGTGATGCCAAAGGATGCATTTATGTCTCTAAAGGAGAAGCTCTCCGCTATTCGGAAAATATTTCCACATTATCCTTTTCGCGTGGAACAGCACGAATATATTTAGTACCTCGTGCACAAATGAAATACAATGAAAATCCCAGGTAAAAACACTTTCAAGAAGAAATTAAAATTGAAAAATCACAATCACTGAGCAATGAATGAAAAAAAAATCACAGCTCTGCCTCTGTAGACCGTAATGAGTGCATCTCATAACATTCATAAAAAATAGTGTGTTCAAAATGTTATCATATGATAACAAAATTTGCCAGTGGTGATAACTAAATTTGTTATGCGATAACAGCGAAAATCAAAACGATAACTGGGATAATAGAACTTGTTACTTATATGATATCAGCTTGTTATTTTCCTTTGCTAGGGAAAGGAATTGCTTCCGAAATCACTACGTTCTTCATTTTTACAACTGAATCAAACGTGATCACGTGTAGGGATGCAATTCTCCTCGGTGCAAGCAGGGTGCTTAGAGAAAAGATGCTCTGCTAGATATCACAAGTTGAGTGACACCAAAGTATCTGTTGTTTGCATCCTCACCACACAACGAGTCGGAGCAAGTGAGTGATCTCTGAGGAGCAACGAAGAGAGCAGAATTATTTCACCGAGGAGAGTCACCCTAGTGAAATTTTTTGAACCCTGGTGATTTATTTCTTCCTTCTCAGAGGTGAAATATTATTTCACCGACAACAAAGATTGGTAAACGCAAATATATTCTAGTTTCATTTAACCGAAATTTGGCACAACAACATTAAAAAGTTTGATTTTACTACTCACGGTAGTTGAAACAAACTAAAATATCAAGTAATTGTTTCGGGAATGAAGGAGTTAAGTTCAATTGACATCCGTTCCATTATGTTGGTTATTTCATTGTGAAAATTACGAAAACAAACAGATCTGTTGTTTGATTCTACCAACGCTTATGGTTTGTTTCAAACAAATTTTAGTATGATTGTTGTTTGAAACATACAAACGAAAACGATTGAAACATACAAACATTTCCGTGTACAACCACCTAAATTTCCTCTGAAATTTTAATTTTGTGGATAAAATGCTAACAAACAAAAATTCACCGTTACATTTATAGATTTCTCTCAATATAAGAGAAGTCTAAAAGTGTTGGTGCGAGCCTTTCTACCATTTTCTGTTTTTGTTTGAAATTAAAATATGAAATTTTCACCTATTGTTTAATGACAGTGCCTGAGCATGCAGCGGGATCGGATGACGGAAAATAAAATAAACCCAAAAAAGTTTGTTTGAAACTTAATTTTAAGTTATTTTTTTCTCCAAACAAAATATAAGTTTGATTTAACCGCCGGTTTGATTGAATCAATCTAAAATTTTAATTTGTTTCCTTGAGTTAATGCAAACTGTGTTTCGTTAATAATAAACCCCTTTTAAGGTGGAAACAACAAAAATCTTAGTTAGGAACAACCATGTTTTGTGTTGTATTGTGGTAATATATTTAAGAAAAAACAATCAACCTACCTGTTTGTTTAAAAAAAATCGTTGATTTAGAACAACAATACGGATTTTTAAAACAATTGGTTTTTTAGTTAGGATGTCAACAAACAAGTTTGTTGTTTCAGACAGGACTGCTTTTTCTTCGTGTATAGCATTAAATTTCCTTTTCTGACAACATGTGGTTTTTGACTTTAAACAAATTTTAACAATGATAACCATGAGTCTGAATATGTCCAAAGCTCCACTATGTCGTGAAAAATTTCAGCCAGTCGATTAAAATGCACCACTGAAATAATAAAAAATAATCACATTCAAGATCAGCTTTCCTCATAAGCAACTACTTGACTCCATTTAGAATTTCAACAATTCGATACAATCTAATAATCCTCAACCTTGGTCTAATTTCCCCTTAGATTATGCGGCAGCTGCGATGCCCTGCCCGGAGGTGGCCCACCGATGAAGGTGATTCCCTACCCCTCGGGATCCAACGGGCTGGGATCGACCGAATCTCACCTGCAAAGCCGCCCACCACTGTTGCACAGCATTAGCACCGGCAATGCAACGGAACACGAAAATGCAACCTGCTTCAATGGAAGCCACACTTGCTCCTCGGACGGTTCCGGCACCGGCAGCAGCGGAAGCGGTGGCTTCTCCCAGCGATCAAGTTTGCCCGCAAGGTGCATGTAAATATCGAAAATGCCATCAATGGAAACTATCATCAGCATCATAATCATCACCATCACCATCATCATCATAATCAACATCACAATCAACATAATCATCAGAATGGACATCATCATCAGCAGCAGCAACAGGAGACGATCAGCGAACATGAAGAGACTGAAAACGACAAAATGCTTAATAGTTATAGCTGTGACACCGAAGGCGAGGTGACAACGACGCTTAGCAACGGTTGTGGCCTCGGACGGGACGACTGCGAGGACGACGGGGACGATACCTGCTGCTCGTGTAGCGAGGAGGGATCCTTCCTGTACGAGGAACCGATTCAGGTCAAGTAAATTTGCGGTGGTGTTCCTAAACTGTTACGTAGCAGTAGCCTTCGCTTAGCCGACCGGTAATGACAAAAGCGGCACAGCGGAATCCTTTTTCCTATCAGTAGAAGTAGTGGTTGCGTATAGTGCGATATTAAGATTATCAGTAGAAGAGTTGTGAGTATGTCTCCGAGAAGGCACGCAGGTGGAGTAATTTAATGAAATTCGATTAGCTGGCACCGGAAGCCTTGAAAGGGGTTTGCTTGCGTGGGTGAATTAATTTCGTTTATTTAGGAAGCGATACCGAGTTGGGTCATGAATGCGGGGTGAATCGAAAGATAGGGTTTTCGTCGATAGGATTTGTAGGAATTATCGCGGATGAGAGGATGTTGCCGTTGAGTTGAGAAGTAGGGAAAAAAATGAAAACGTGGTTTTAGCATTCCGGTCTGCTCGATGAGCAACTATTAAATTGGAGATTGGATGGGAATACTAATGAAGCGGGAACGCGAGTCGGTTTTCAGATAGCTGTAGGAGGGGGTGGGAAGTGTGGATGGATTCAAAACGAAAGGTAAACTTTGTAGGAAGGTCTCTCATAGAAGTTCCAGAGCACCGGCACGTATCAGACTCACATTTGCCCAACACGTTTTGCATACCAAATTGTGGCCAGACCCAAGTGAGTACACACAGTCGGCAGTCACAACGTACGTTTCGCTTTCATCTCATTCAGTATCAGCCACCTTGTTCAAATTACAGCATTGACAGAGGTAGAGGCCTCAAACCCACCGACACCGTTCCGAATTTCCGAAGTTTAGGGAAGAAATTCTATCGCCCGGTACATTTAAGGAGGACTTCTTTGTTTCAATTTAATTTGGACGCCCTGTGAGAAGCATGCTTTTAAGCAGAGGAAACAGAGGGCATGTGGAATACTTTTGCCAACGTGTGTAGACACTTAGCACAGGACAAACTTTGTTACTCTACTACAAAGTTGGTCCATCCTGCGTCTACTGCAGCAGCAATAATCGCAAAAGATGAGATACATTCGGATGCGGAATGCTAATGGGCCAGGCAGGATTCAAGTTTGTGAGAAGTTCTAATCTGATTCAACAAAAGTCCAAAACCAACACTGCCATATCCTGTGGAAGATAGCGACTTTTACACCTTAACAATTCAAACAAATTGAATTAACGTGACGATAACTGGCCAATCGCATTTATCGCCACACAATTAAACGAAATGAGATTAATGAGCGGAATCATGACACAACCAGCCAGGGGAAAAACAAGGACAAGAGTTGAAACAAAATCACACCCAATTTATCATAATCAAAAACGAACTTAATTACGCTGATTTCGACGAGTTCGATCGATCGCGGCCAGGAGGGCGAGGAAGATCGTTATCATGTATATTATATTGTACCTGTGATATTGTTTAATGTGATAAGCCAATACCTTTAATTGCGTGTAACGATTTGCGTTTTCGATTTTTCGGTCGCTCTCTTTTCCAAAACATCAACCAACGAAGGCATATATTCTCCTGGATTGTTGCGGTACGATTTTAAACTGAGTGTGTCTAGCCATATAAGTTGTAGATTTAATTCGATTAAACCCACATCGGGAAATGACGGAGGAAAAGTTTGTAAATAAAGATAATGTAGATAGTTTGTTTGTACGTGAAGTCGTCGATGGATTTTTCTCAATCAATGCGCAACAAAACTATTATGAGGTAGAACTCTGCTTTGTATGAACACAACCAGAAAACTAAAAAATAAGAAAACCACGCCTACCGAATCAAAGCGCGCCGCTAATCGAGGGATTTTGGATGACCTTTACAACCAGTGCAACTCACAAAGGCACTCCAAGCACTAATCAATCAGCAATGCATTGAAATAGTCACTAGAATTACTATACATAGATCAACGAAAGATCCTATAGAAAGGCGTTAATACGTACTTGTAGACATTTCCCAAACACTAAGAAGAAAATTAATGGCCATCATCATCAACACCATTTTTGCATCATACA
Source organism: Aedes japonicus (assembly GCA_034211315.2). NCBI lineage: Eukaryota > Metazoa > Arthropoda > Insecta > Diptera > Culicidae > Aedes > Aedes japonicus. The sequence continues at coordinate 9,407 of JASCZW010009789.1, forward strand.
ATCGAATCAATCGAATCACATTATATTGCATTTAAAGTGAACATAAGCAAACCAACATACCCACATACATCATGAAACTCGATTGAAAAGAGAAAAAAACGAGACACATAACATTTGCGCAATACTAACTTTAGAATTATTTATTAACATGACGTAATCAGTGCTAGTTATACTAATGAATATACAAGCAAAGCGATTAAGGGAAATCGAAACCGTGTTCTCTTTCTTTCCTTTTGTAAGCCATTTATATCCGCTGCTAGGCTATGGCGGCAACAACCTCTTGTGACAGAAGAGATGATGTAAATAAAGCTAAATTATTACGAAAATAACTATTTTAGGAGTCAAATGTAATCAATTATAATATCACAGTCCAAGAGCTAGTTATTTATCAATTTCGTCATATCTCTTATTTGTTCTTTAGACTGAACCATTTTTTTTTTAAATTATCACTCCCCTATGCTTAAACGGTTCTTGACACGATGAAAAAGGTTCAGCCACTCAAAAATACCATACACGCTTTTTTTTTCTGAAGGTTTAAAGGGTGTTCCGATCAAAATTTGGTCAAACAATAATGTGTGTGAGTCGATCCAAGTTTTTATTAATAAGTCAAATTCTTTTTCTTTTTCAAGTTCAGTTAATACAGAATACAGGAGAAATATTAGCTAAGCTTCCTTTTAACCGAACGGGAATTGCAAGATTTTTCGTTGCCATAATTTTGAGTCTTCTTGAGGTTCCGATTGACGATGGCCCAATATTGTTCGATTGAACGTTGCTGGCAGCCACCACTCCATGGCCTTTTTTCCGTATCGGCACGATGCCAAATCCGGCCATAATAGAACGGAACAATTGTGTTGCTTCAAGAAAGGCAGTAGACGTTTTTGTAGGCACTCGCTCAGATAAATTTCCTGGTTGATGGTTCTGGTCGCAATGTAAACGTTGCTCTTCAAGCCACAGGTACAGATGACCTGCCACACCAGATATTTCTTCGCGAACTTTGACAGTTTAATGTGCTTGAAAATATCTTCCACCTTTCCCCGTCCGGTTGCCGTATAAAATTCCTGTCCAGGAAGCTGTTTGAAGTCTGGCTTGACGTAAGTTTCATCGTCCTGTACCACGAAATCAAACTTCGTCATCATCGTCGTGTACAACTTTCGCGATCGTGCTATGGCCGACGTGTTTTGTTTATCGTCGCGATTTGGAGTCACCACTTTCTTGTAAGTCGACAGCGCAGCTCGTTTTTTAGCTCTATACAGCTTCTTTGCGACATCTCGAACGGAGAGGTTGAAGAGTGTTCCGCTCGAAACAGCGGGCAACGCTTTTTGTCGTCGCTGTGGCCTCCGGCTTTCGATTCCCCCCGATCCAGCTTGCCTGGCTGTCGACAAACGTTCACCGATCACTTTTAATACTTTGGTAACAGTTGATTTAGCCACATTCAACAATTTCGCCAACTTGGCCTGAGAGTAGTTTGGATTTTTGTCCATGCACGTGCAAAATTTTGATGCGTTGCTGCTCTTCCTTCGGCGACATTTTGATAACTGAAGTTCTAATCTCAAAATCAAAATTAAGGCATAGTGCTACACGAACACATCTTCAAAATGAGGGGTGTGCAAGATTTTTAAGTCAGGTTTAAGTCGACCAAATTTTGGATCGAAACGCCCTTGATGTGCTAAAAGAGTGTCCTTGATGAATTGCCACACACAAAATTGATTCGCAAAATTCGGGTTTTTATCCGATTGCCATCAAATTTTCAGGGATTGAGAAATAACTATTAAACTTCATTTTACCATTTTACTCGTATTTTATTTACAGTCCATACGCAAATGCCCGACCTTGGCCTTAACCCCAGCCATAAAATTCTGCACAACCTGTGAATCAACCGTTTTTTGCATGTAAACCCTTACTTTCTTCAGTTCCTCGACTGTCTTCACCTACCTTAGGTCGTTTAAGAAGGTGCTGCTTCATAATCGCCCAGTACTTTCGATGGGGTGGAGCTCCGGAGTGTTGGGAGGTTGAACATTTTCGGCACGAAATTGACCTTATTGTCCGCATACCACTTCCAGCACGTCCTTGGAGTAGTGGCATGAGGCCAAATCCAGCCAGAAGATTGTTGGGACGTTGTGGGCCTTCAGAGAGGAAGCAACCGCTTCTGGAGGCACTCTTTATGTACACCTGTCCGTTCATCGTGTCCTGGGTCACGAAAGGTGCACTCCGCTTCCCGCACGTGCAGATGGCTTGCCAAACCAGGAATTTCTTCGCAAATTTGGACATCTTCTGAGTGCGGACATGCTCCGGAACGCTGGAACTTATCCTTGGCCGTGAAAACAGGTTGCCGGGGATCTGTTTGAAGTCGGCCTTCACATATGTTTCGTCGTCCATGAGTGGGTTGTTCAAGCGATAGTCTTACCCTTACTTACTTCTCTGTAAGGGAAGGTCCATTAATTATGTCACGCAGTAAGTGGGGAGGGGGGGGTGTGAGAAAACGTGACGATCCATACAAAAAAATTTAAAGGTCCATACAAAAAACGTGACAAGGGGGGGAGGGGGGGTTGTAAAAAGTCAATTTTTGCGTGACGTAATTAATGGACGTTCCCTAAGAAGGGTAAACATATCCACCATGTAACATTTAGGAAAAATTACAACATATCGTCAGCATAATATTCATTAAGTACGAATATGAGCTCCACAGAGTTGAAAATAATATTCGATGTAAATACGTTCAATTGAAAATTTGTTCTATGATTCATTCGAATAGACAGAACCAGTAAGCCAAAATTATCGGGGTACATTGACTTTACTCTGGAGCTGTCAAGTGGTTACCGGGTTGTTTTTTCAGTCTTTTGTACTTTAGTTCGTCATCTAAGTGGTGCGAAAGTCTTTTTGAGCAGTTTTCTGGATTCACAAATAAGTTGTCATTAACATTTGCATTAAAAAAATGTACAAAAATTGCCAACCTTCACTCGAACTAACAAAACTACCCATGCAGCATCAATCATAGTAGCCCATGAGTCAGCAGACAAAATTTGACAGCTCTATCAATCGAACTCTAACCGTGATGGCAAAAACAGTAGAAAACTCCGTTCATAAGTGTGCGCGTTCGAAGAACGGCACCCCGCCGCGTCGAAAACGGCATCGTGCGGCACTTTGTGGATGCTGGATACGCCCGTTCCGGTGTCTATAACATCTAGGCACTATTAAACAACAATCAGCGACAAGAAGCTTCAAAGAATGCTACATCGCTGCGTGCGCTTGGCCGGGAGATCGTTTCAACCAGCCAAACAGTGAAAAAGTACCTGGCGAACATGAACATACATGCCAGGAAGCGGAAGCCGCGTCCACTGGTTTCTGAGCTCCAGACAATGACGCAGCGGCAGCGGCAGCGGCTGAATAAGATGGTCAACTCGATTTTCCCGGTGAATCGCGACGTGGCGTTGGCCTATCTCTCCCTGGATGGCAACGACTGGCAAGGCACTTTGTATTTTACTTCCACCACGAAGGAAGTGAGCTCCGAGGTGAAGTTCATTTCACACACAAAGTTCCCCAAAAGGTGCTGCTGTGGCTGACATCAGTCAGCCAGATAGTCAGCGAGAAAGGGATGTCAAAGTCGCTCTTCTGGCGCTCCTGACTGGCCCTGAACGGTTAAATTTATAATACGAAATGCCTGCCGGAAGTTGCGTCGTTCATCAAGAAATACCATAAGGACGATAACGCGGTGTTCTGGCCGGATCTGGCGTCGGCCCACTACTCGAAGCAATGGTTGGAGGAGAGGGAACTGCTGAATATCGATGTGGTACCCAACTTTCCCCAGCTGCGTCCCATCGAGAATTTCTGGGCCAACCTGAAGAGTAACATCTACTTCAACAATTTTGTCGCGAAAACTGAGGAGGAATTGATAAAAAAAAAAACAGGAGAAGAACTCAAAAACATGCCTACACGCATGTTTTAGTCCGCAATGGCGAATGTATCGGTTAACTTTGCAAGTAAGCGTAAATAATTACCTTCCATGAACAATTTGTTTTTTTTTGTCCCAGCTTTGTTTTATCACCATAAAAAAAATCCCTTTTTTAATGTAACACATCGAGATATTTGAATTCTATCAGTTTTAGTAATGTTTGATGTTACAAGTCTCAGTAGTCCCAACAGTATCCATTGTATGGTTAACTGATAAGACTCATGAACAGAGCTTAAAACTATCATATTCAATTCTCAAATTGCACCCTGACTGAGTTAAAATATTAGTCATCACGCACTGTTCCTATCGAACATGAAGTAAACACAAGTTTGCCTTCATGAATCTCTTGTGCAAGATGGATCAACTTGTTTTGTGTTGCTTTACTTTGATCATTCGTTCGTCCCGGAAAGCAGTGAATGTACGTAAGTGCAAACAACTCATTCAATTTCAACGTTCTACCGTGAAGACGAAAGAACAGTCATTCATTTGGAGAATCAATGAAGTGAAAAAAACCAAAACTTCTCGAATCGATCCTGCAAATGCCTTTTCTCGAACAAATGCCCCACAAACTCTGTAGCGATTTCGGCCATTTGGCCTTTTGGCTTCCTTTGCCTTCAGCCATGTTCGGGAATACTTGAAATCCTGTGGCAAACAAAAAAATCACTCACGAACGCGAAAATGAATGACTGGTTACCAGAACATTCAGTCAAGCAACCAAAATCTCTTGAGGCTTGAATAGCCGTGTGCTTTGCTGTGGTGTGAATCAGTTGTGTGGAACACAAGGACAACGGAATGACTGAGCATAGCAAAATAGTAAACACGAATATATTGCGTGACTGATAGAACGAAATGAAGGGAGCGAAAATTGTACCTACTGTTTTTTTTACTCATCGTTCACGACGGGTGTCATATTTTTCGAGCTCTGCATAGAAGTCTATTTAATTGCCGAAAAATTCTCAACGTTTTTGGAAACTTGGTTGAAATTCAAGTTCTCTTTTTTTCCATGGAAGAAAATAAAATTTCTGAAAAGTACCGGAACTTTGAGAAGCAGATTTGGCCAGAATATTACAAATATTTAAATAATTTACGAGACATTGGAAAAAATATGGGACTGTCGTGAACTAGTCGGGATTTACAGCCTCGACAATTTCCACTATGACAGCCTCAGTGAATTCAACTCACGTCCAATAAAAACAACCGTCCGTTCTAAATTTCGTTAACAGAATTGAAGCCCCGCATGCTTGAGCGAGCTTGAAACCCCTCTTCAAACATATTTTGCACTCTTCTATCCCAAAGCGTCATTTGGTGTTCATATATTTCGTCTCTGTCATTTATTTTTGGGCGCGTTCGTCATACAGGAAATCAACTTCGGTTTTCATAACACGAATAACATACATGCATGTATTCGGAGCTTTCCAAACTCATCGTTAATAATGTTAGTGCGTCTTTTATTGGTTGTTCGTTCCATTTATGTCGACTTCAAGTGCTGCTAAATACATCTTAAAGATTTTAACATAATTCAATGTTAATATTTTTTAAATTGAATACAGCCTTGTCTTATATACTACAGGGACGTAGGTTGATTTGGAAAACTTTAAATAAATTGGTGTAATTTCTGTGAAATATAAAGCATTTCAGAGCTATTGTTAAATCTTACAAGATCTTATTGGAATCTCCAAGATTGTGATACGGCGGAAGTTCCTAGAAATTGATTATACATTAAAAAAGTATTTTGAAATTGGAAATATCTTTCCAACATCATGGGATCCCAGTAGTGAACAGCAATTTCTGCTAGAACCAACGATATACGCAATAAAAACATAATTAGTGAAAACATAATAAGCTACTTAATGAGCGCACAGTACGAAATAAAAACATATGTAATGTATTCAAATGTAGTTGATTATTTTATTCTCGTTTTTGTTCTGTACGAAATATAATCAAGTAGTAAGTTGTCTATGTTTTTTTTGAAAACTTAAGTACCTTGAGCATCTAGAATGTTACCTGAACTATTAGAAAGTTCTTCGAGCTTTTGGGAATATCCCTAGGCTTCTAGGAAGCTTCTTCAGCTTATGCAAACATTCTTTGAATGTTTACTAAACTTTTGAGAATGCTCACAAAATCCTAAGAAGAGTCCTGAATTTCGGAAACGTTTTCTGAAATTCTTGAAAGTTCCCCGTTCTTTTGAAAAATTTTTACAAGACCCCAGGACTTCTGAGAAATTTCCCTGAACTTCTGGGGTATTCTGGGGCGTTCTCTGAACATCTGAGATGTTCGCTTAGCTTCTGGAAATTTTCTGATCTTTAGGAAAATTTCCTGATATTTGTGGACGTTTCCTGAAAGTTCTGGAAAGTTTTCTGAATTTCTTGGAAGTATCTTGAATTTCGAGAAAGTTTCGAAAACTTTTACAAGTTCCCTGAACTTCTGAATTGCTCCTTATACTTCTGGGAAGTTTCACGACCGTCAAAAAAAGTTCTCTGAACCTCTAGCATGATTTTTAAAAGCTTCATAAATTTCTGGAACGTTCCCTGGAACTCTTGAGCACTTCAATGAACTTGGGAGAAATACTCAAACAAATCTGATAAATTTTATGAACTTCAGGGAGGCTCTCCTTACCTTTTGGGAAAGTTTTTATAACTCATGTTAAGCTCGCTGATTTTCTTGAAAATTCCCTGAATTGCTGGTAAATACCCTGAATTTCAGAGAAGTTTCCTAAACTTTTGGGAAGAACCCTTAATTTTCTGGAAAATTCGCTGATTTTCTGGGATGTTCCTGAAACTTAAGGGAAAATCACAAAACTTCGGAGAAGTTTCCTGAATTTCTGTGAAGTATCCTGAACATCTGATAAGTTTCTGGGATGTTCACTGAATTTATGCAATTTTTGGGAAACATTTTAGTTTAGCAGTTTTTTCACCTCCTCTGGTGTTGGGGGACACAGCTTTACGAAAATTCCTCATAGTGAGCAGACTGCTGACTTGCCAATCCTCACATTTTTGTTGAGAAAACTAGCTGAGGCAATGTAGGCCAACATCTGTAAGGCTACAGGGTACTTTTTTTACGGGTTCAGGCTGACCTTCCCAGCTGCATCACAACTTAGCTGATAAACGTTATAATGTGACTCTAGGTATCGCATAATGTCCAGGAACATCTACCTTGGCATGCGGAAACGACACAAAAAGTGCTTGACATGTCGCTAAAGTAGTCTTGGAACAGCTTCTGATGACCAACACGGAAGTGACGGTCAGACTCTCTCCGTTCGACTCTTGTTTTTTCGCGGCGCACGGCAAATCCTGACTTGTCCATACAGGACCTTGCAAAAACATTGGATTTGCCTAAATCCACAGTTCACGATGTGCTCAAATCATTTTTGGAACGTTTGACAGAGGAAACCCAGAAGTGACAAAAACATTGGACGCGCTGATCCTGTCATGGACCGAAAGGTGATATTGAAAGGATATTAACGAAAAACCAAAATCTCTGCATTCTAACGGTGGCTCATAAAATAGGGATGTCGCCTGGTTTTGTCCAAAAATCAAAACAACGTTTGGAACTTAGGTCGTATAAAGAAAAAACAGGTCCAAATCGCAACGACAAGCAGAACTTGGCAGCAAAATCACGGGCTCGACGTTTGTACTGCGAATATTTGACGAAGTTTTCATGCGTTTTTATGGACGATGAAACTTGTGTCCTGGAGGATATCAAGCAGCTTACAGGGCTGGCTTTTTATTCTGCTATGGCCAGAAATGCTACAGCTGAGCATTTCAAAATGAAGAAGGCATCGAAATTTCCCAAAAAAAAAAAACCTTGTGTGGTAAGCAATTTGCACGTGTGACAAAACGAGTAAATCTTTCGTCACTACAGGCACAATCAACAAGGAGATTTATCAGAAAGAGTGTCTGCAGAAGCGATTGCTACCCTTCATCAAAAGTCACAAAGAAAAACCTTTGTTCTAGCCCGATTTGGCATCATGCCACTATGCTGAAACTGTGATGGAGTGGTACCAAGCAAATCAAGTGGACATTGTACCAAAAACGTCAAACCCGCTAAATTGCCCAGAGCTACGACCAATCCAGAGATATTGGGCTCTGATGAAGCGGACGCATTCTGGAAAGAAGCAAGGAATCAAAGACATCAAACACTTCCAGCAAATTTGGACAAAGACGGCTTCTACGATTTCTGAAGAGTCTGTACAAACCCTAATGGACGGAGTTAAGCGCAAAGTTTGAAAATTATATGTAAATACCGATTAATTATGTATAGTCTGCACGAATTGTTAAAACACATCCCATGAATCTGGAAAATTATAGTTTGTTGTAACTGTAGTATTGTAACGCTTATACGTAACTATAATAAATAAGAATGTTATCGGTTTTGGTGTCTAGCCACCAATCCTCACTGGTATATTCGAATACGAATAAAGAGCAGAAGTGTTTGAGAGACCGAAGCGTAAAGACGTGTTTATTATTGTTCGTCCCTCTCCCATCCCCGATACTACAGTAACCACCGTAGCCAGTCAAATCAAACTACCCAGGTAACCAATAGGCATCAGTATATGCAGTAAATCAACCCTCAATCTGTTTTTCGGATAATCCAAGCATTATATAAGCATTATATCAGCATCTTGAATGTTGTCTGTTGTAAAGTTGCATTTCAAATGCTATTCAAATGATTGTAGCCAGTAATAACCATTTCGAATACAAAATAGCATCAATGAAGCATTATCATAGCATTGCAGTAAAGCAGCCGAATATTGAGCCAAATGCGGCATTTATGCTGCATTGAGGGTGACTTAATTGCTTGATAGGCTACCCGAAAGACGCTTTGGAACTGCTTATTGGTTACCTGGGTAGTAAGATGTTTGTGCACAATTCAGGTTTGTATCGTGTTCGAGAGAAATTTCTTTTCTATCTCAAACCCATGTTTAATTCTATTTACTGAAAAGAACAAGTAAAAAATCGAAAAGAAATGTCAACAGCAGTATCCAACTGAAAAGAACCAAAAATAAAATAGGAATTTGTAGGGTTTCTACGCAAATTATGGGAGTTGTCACTTTTACTTTCGGAAAAATAATCCGCTCGATTATTCCAAAAGTGAAGGCGACATTTCGTTCCATGCAGACCAATTGTAAAATTTTGCTTGGAAATATTGAACAAAATTCCGTAACATCTCTACTTTTTAAGTCGATACTGGCCTTACAACGTGAGATTCCGATTAAATGAATATGTTTGCGTTTACAAATTTCTTTTCTTTGTGTATACATCAACATTTGCAAACAGGAAAGCTTAAAGGCGTTCAAGAACAACGTCGTGTAATACAAAATTCATTCCTCAGTCAGGCTTACGAAAGCATCGTACACCTTGAACGAGTTGAACCTTATGAAATTCTTAAGTGTTATAATTTATCGCGCAACGCATAATATTGCCCTTTGCGCCGCAAATTTTACTGTATTTTCAGCGCAATCTTTTGCGCCACTTCAGTTGTTTGTCGAATCTTGTAGGTGTCTACGGCGTACACTTCTTCATGTTCCAAAGAATAGGATGCCGAAAACGCCAACCAGACTAAACAAACCACCGAAGTAACGCAAAGGAGTGCGTTGAAATTACAGTTAAATTTTCGGCACAAAACTCAACACTGCGATTCAAAGGGGCGGGAAGTTGACTTCCACCAATCAAAGTAGCGTATGCTTTTTGCTGTGTGTGGCAGCAAACAACAACAATGCCTTTGGTTGATACGAGGGGATCCAAAAGAATCAGCTGGCTCGCGGTGATCACGGTGCTGGTAGTATTTATAATAGCACTAGCAGTATTAGCTTTCGTCGGATTAAAATCAAGCGTCCTCTCTAGCCCCGGAATCCAAAGGTAGTCTATCCGTTTTTGCAGAGTAAATATTCCACTAACGCTCAGTCAAAATCAAACATTTCAGCCGGAAGTATGTGCAAACATGAGAAACGGTGTCTACTTATCACAACCGGAGTCGTTTGCGGTGCTGATTGTCCTATCCACTGTCCTTGCCAGCAGCCAAGACGACTAAAGCAGCTTCAATGCAGTTCGATGATGCACACCGTCGGCAGAAACATCGCGCCCGCACATCTATAATTTGCAAGTTTCGACTAATGAAGTGTTAAATTTCTCCCTCGCATTATTATTTCGTTGTGACCACGATGGTCCTGAATGTCCGGCCGCATGCCAGGTTTGTCGCTATGAACTCAATCAAGCGTAATGTTTCGAAACATTGAATAATGCCATAATTAGCAGCGTACTGAGTTTTGGACACGGGATGAGCGAAATGTCCATCATCAGCAGACAATGTTTGAAAATTGGTCCTAATTTCCGAAACACAACCAGTGATGCCAGAATCGGCTATGTATTGTTCATGGACATATTCGAATTATGTTCAACCCATGGGGGAAGCTTTTTCTGGAAAAACATCGGGAACATCCCAACGGTATGAAGCGACTGCCCGCGGGGTCCTAATTGAAACGTAATTAGGAGCTAAATTATTCGCATTCCACCGTCTGGTGGACGTCACAGGTCGGTTGATTATTCTGGTCAAAATTCCAGCATGCCAATTTCCCATGACATTTGTGTACAATCCAATCTGCAGCTGGTGCCAGAGTGATGATGTGCGCTTTCACGAGCCATTTGATCGGTTCGTTTATTTATTCTCCTCATTTCAGCAACCGATAGATACGCACGGGACGGATTGTGGTTTTTGACAGCAGAAGTTTGATGATGAGTGCGCACCGGGTCCGGTTTACAATGTGTCATTGACCACTGCCGGAGCTTTCAACGTCAGCACAATAAATGTAACCGCATTCGATTCTAATGTACCCGCTAATTGGGTTGTCTGATTCGGCGTCGGTTAGCAGGTGGCTTGTTTGTGGTGCTCGAATCGAGGTGGTTGAGTTCGATTTCCGGTTTGCTTTGAACAATTTTCGAGGTTGGGAAAATTTGATCCTGCGAACACACACAACCACATAATATTAAAAAATCGACTTAAAACTGCAATTTGAGAAGCCGACTTTCCGCCTGGAATCCAATTCCGACCATTCTGAAACAGCTTTAGGAGGCTTCAAACGAAACTGCTTGATTATTATTGCACCTCGTTCAAATAAACGATACTGCCGACATAAACTCGTCCTCTCGTGCATCATTCACAGGGCTTCATAAAGCACACCATAAAGTGCAGTTTATTTCGTCGGCAGTTTGGTGGAATGGTGCATCATAGCGCGACAAGTGCTTTCATGACTCACTTTACGTGCAAATTATCCACGTTGTTACACTTGAATAGTGATCATAATGATTATCATCATACTGCCACCGTCCGTGCTGAATCGCGTAGGACTGTGTAGAATCTCAGCTTACAGTTAACTCATGATAAACAATATGAGCTAGAATAATTATGTTACGTACATAATTATGCCGGTTGATGCACATTTTACGATTGAATGTGATGTATTAAGGACTGTATCAGAAATAAGCTATCCACAAACTTTCTTTCGAATTATGTTGAAAACCGATATTTTATTCATACAAAAGATTGATCCTTTATTGTACTAGGTTAAACTTGAACATTTAAGTTTATTCCTTCACGAATTTTCGAACTTTGGATCGAATGATCTTCATCAAGTTCCGGACAAGTTCCGGACGCTTGAACCCAAATTTTGTTGAACTCCTGCATGTTCCCAGCTGCCTTACCAGTCTTCTTGAAGACCCTCTTCATGATTGTCCAGTAACGTTCGATGGGTCGAAGCTGAGGGCAATTTGGTGGATTGATATTTTTCTCAACGAAATCTATACCCTTTTCCGCAAGCCAATTGAGAGTGGTTTTGGCATAGTGAGCCGACGCTAAATCCAGCCAAAACTGGAGGCGTACTGTGCTTCTTATATAAAGGCAACAATCTCTTCTGGAGACACTCAGATCGATAGATTTCCGCATTTATAGTTCCGGTAGTGTAAAAAATGGTTGACTTCAAACCACAGGAACATATTGCCTGCTTGACATACCAGTACCTTTCGACCGAATTTCTCCACTTGAATCGACCTGTCCGCATCGCTCACATCCTCCCCAACGACGGCAGTAAAGTATTGTGGACCTGGAAGGGTTTTTGAGTCCTCCTTTACATAAATCTCATCGTCCATCAAAACGCCATCTTGTAGGTCTTCAGGTAGTTTCGCCTCTTGATACGCTGGATCATTCCGACACTCGTTCCTGCTTTTTTGGCCAAATCACGTATTGACATTGATTTATTCTTCATGATTAGAGATACCACTTTCTGCTCCAGTTTCGGGTTGGAAGAACCGGGTTTTCTGCCTCTTCCTGGTAGCTCATCCAAAAAATAGTGTTCCCCAAACTTATTAATGATGGTTTTAATACTCGCATGATGAATTCCAAACCGCTTCGCCGATTAATACCCTTCTCACTTAGTCATGTGTCCAGAACCTAAATTTTCACTTCCTTTTCAATACGCGACATTTTGAAAACGCAGAATTTGAACCGCACAAACAAGTAAACAAAAGAAAGCTGACAGTCAAACGCACAGCATGCAGTGTTCAGAGCATAAAAAACCATCACAAATACATGCGTACAACGCAAATGTATGTGGATAGCTTATATTCGATACACTCCTTAAAAACAGTTGCCTAGGATATTCATTCAATTAAAATTCTCGGTACACGGTACGGTACGGTATCCTCTGATCAGTGCCTTAGATTTTCATAAAATATCCATGCGAAGTGAAAATGATTTTATCCCAATGTTATGATGATGTTTACTTTCCCGGTTTTCATGGTAACCGCTGTCAATTCTATGCCAACTGAATTTTGTTTGCTGCAATGAATGAAGTCGGCTCTATGTGCGGGTCAAAAATCTGCTGTCACTGTTGTTTTGATTATCAATCGGTCAGCATGAATTTCATTTGATGAAATCTGAATATCATCTCTTGTGATGATTTATTAATACTAAGTGATTTTGAATCCTAATCCAAACATGGAACAATCAGGGCCGTCGTCATCGTCCCAGAGGAATAAATGCTAGGAATGTTGTGCAAGAGAACCCTGGACTGGGCTGCCCTTTGCCCTTTTACAATCCCGACGGGTAATTGATATTCATTGCGGTTGATTGAATTTCATTTCTGACATTTCGAAATTCGTTTTGAAAATGAACTTGTTTACATAAATGAATATCAAAGTATTTTGAAAATTGAACGTTCATTCTTCTGGTTACGTTTGTTGTCATGAGTTATCATTTGATTTTCGCATAGGCTTATAGGCAGTCTATGTTATGTTGCCTGAAAATCCACGCTTTTGAATCTAATGAGCATGACTTTTACCAAGACTGCCTCTGATACTTTTCTCCATCTTCTCTTGAAATCACCGCCACCATTTGCTTTCTTCTTAGATCCGAATAGTTTCCGCTTAATTAGAGCCCAGTACTTCTGTACTGGGGCAAGCTCTGGACAATTTGGTGGATTGGCTGGTTTTGCCTTGTATTTGACATCTTGTACCTAATATTCCAACCATTCCAGGTTGGATTTCGCATTAATCCATCATCATCATCGCGTAGCAGATCGCATAGTTAAAAGAGGCTAAATCAAGCCAAAACAGAAGTGTCGTCGCTTCTGACAAACGGTAGCAACTGGTTTTGCAGACATTATTTCTCGTTGATAGTGCCGGTTGAAACGAAACTTTTAGTTTTTCGACCACAACTACATATGGCCTGCCAAATCAAATACTTCTTCGAGAATTTAGACACCTTTTTCTGTCCGGAAATGCTTGGCAACGGTGTTTCGGCTGTATAAAAAGCCAAACCCGGAAGCTGTTTAACGTCCTTAAGGACGACGAAACCATTTTGATACGAGAAAATGTTCACAAACAATTGGTGTAAAGTCCTTAGCACGACTTTTAGCAGTGAAATTTTGCTTGTTATCATGGTTGGGCACCGTTTTCACTTTGTGCGTCTTCAGTCCTTGCCACTGCTTCACGTTTTGTAAGTATGATTTTGACTTCACAACTTTGCGAGTCACATTTTGCACAGAAAGATTGGGATTTTTCTCAATAATAGCTACCACCTTCTTGTCCATTTCTCGGGAGTTTACTTTTTGATTTGTTCCGCAAACTCGGATTTTGCTTCCGTTCGTACAAAATGCTTTTTCGCGCTTCCACTTGATTCGACGCCATTTTACTGAATGTAACAAAAGTGTTAAGATGTTGTAAAGATGGAGAGTGTTCGCTTTCATATAAGTGAAACGTTTCAGCGATCCTTCATATTATTCACAATCTACACTGAAAGATTTTTTTTCGAAATTTAACGTGGGCCGGCTTTAATAATTTAATTTAATAAAGATGAAAAAGGCAACAACCAAAGCAGTAATGATAATCTGTGGGAAACCAATAAGAGAACAGTTTTAGTCTTGTGGCAACTTATGCTGTTGTTTGTTCCATGAAATGTTTTAAATTTCATGGAATAAATAATCAAAATACCTATATTTCCCATGAAATAATAATTGAGTTTATCTGTATTGATATCGTCAACGCAAGTGCTTTAAAAATGACTGTGGACTGTTGATATAGACAGTTCGGAAATCCAAATTGCCATCAAAATTTGTGCTGTAGATGAGTCATATAGCTATGAGCAATGTTCTTACTCTAAAACGACATAACATTTAGAAAGGGGTACCTGCTCCAAAAATGACCGAGACCGGAACTTCTTCGAGATAATCCCGGATTTTCCTTGTGATATAGGTGTCAATAAAGTCACGGTACACGAAATCCTGCATGCCCTTAAAAATCTAGATGCTTCGAAAGGAGGAGAACCTGACGATATTCCCCCAGTATTCCTGAAGAACCTATCTATGAAACCCACAACTCTGTTGTTTTGGCTCTTCCAAATATCGCTTGAAACTGGAATATTCCCGATTGTGCATATTTTTAAATCTGGCAAAAAATACGACGTACGTAATTACCGTTGTATGGCCATTATCTTTTGCATGCCAAAGCTATTCGAAAAATGATTTATCCTGATAGTGAGTAGAATCTCCAATATGCAACACGGATTCTATAAAGGTCGCTCAACTGCCACAAACTTATTAGAATTCATTAACTATTCATTGATTGGAATGGAAAATGGCAACCACGTTGAAGCTCTTTACATAGACTTTAGCAAAGCATTTGATTTAAAATTCAATGGAAAGAAATCCCATTCCATTCAAGTCACTTCAGGAGTTCCACAAGACTCCCATCTTGGTCGTCTCTTATTCATACTATACGTAAATGACATTTTCCTCATTCTGAATACAACAAAAATGATGAAATTTTTCAAAAGCAGATAATTTCCCATTGCTAATTTATTGCTATAACCAAGAAAAATGAAGAGAAAGTATTGATAGTTTCGTTAGAGCACTGTTAGAGGCTGTGAAATTGAAAGATGCAAATTGAAAACAAGCGGAAAGGCATATGAACGATAATATAAGATCGAGCACACATTCTTTTTCCAAGCTTCCCCAAATGTAGGGTGTTGGGTTACCAGACCCTAACCAACATCGATTGGGGGTAATTAATTACTGCCAGCTGTGAGATTGAATATACTAGGCGTCTCCATGAGTGGACTGTATTTTGGTTGAGTTTGGGGGGTTTCTCTTTGGAGTTCTATCCAAACATCATATCACACATCCGTTCATATATCACACATATTTCGTCCTCAACACACAGCACATTTATTCCGTCCTCAACATACATTCCATTTACAATATTTACAGAACCTTTACGACTATTTTACTGTACAAACACTTAACACAGAACGTTCCTTTCCGTTGTGGCTCTGCTCCCATCCATCCTTCTCGATAGTCAGAGCCGACGCGACTACTGCACAGCAGATCATCCACTATCTAGCAACCAGATGATCCCTGCTGTGACATCATCGATAACGATCGCCCGTGATCGCTGTCGCTATCGGTCGAAGTGGTAGGGAGAATACCGTTTCGGATCGGAGGAACGATCGTTGGGAGAGAAAGTTTCCTCATTCGACAGTGGCGTAGCGAGGGTAGGGCGATGTTACTCCCGAACATACTCACCCACTCTGAAATGTCCAACATTTCTGAATTGTCCCTTCCGTGGTCATGCTGCATCCCCTAGCAAAGGAAAATAACCAGCTGATATCATATAAGTAACAAGTTCTGTTATCTCAGTTATTGTTTTGATTTCCGCTGTTATCGCATAACAAATATAGTTATCACCATTGGCAAATTTTGTTATCATATGTTATCCTTTTGAACATACTATTTTTTATGAACGTTATAAGTTGAATTGTAAAACTAATCAGTTCCAGCATATATGAACAAGAAATTTGCTCTAAATAAAAATATTTTTTTCAGTTATTAGCATGAGCATTTGATTTCATATTGATAACATAATTTGTTACTATTTCAATAAATTTGTTTACAATACAGGATTTGTTATCAAGTTGTTTGCAGTGATAACAAAATAAGTTATTAATATGATATTCAAAGAGTATTTTTGCCCTTCCTACATCAAAAGAAGGGTATTAAGATCGCTTGAAAACTCGACTTTTTATCCGAGGCCCACAGGGCCGAGTGTCATATACCATTCGACTCAGCTCGACGAACTGAGCACATGTCTGTGTGTATGTATGTGTGTGTATGTATGTGTGTGTATGTGTGTGTGTATGTGTGTGTGTGTTACTAATAATGTCACATCGGTTTCTGTTGACGGCAAATGGAAGCTACAACATGTCCATAGAACGCTATTGATTTATTTTCATTCGGACATTTCGTTACGAAGATATGAACGAAACAGTACTTGAAGGCCTATTATAATAGTAATCAAACAGTTTAGTCTCCGATTACATACTGAGCTATTTGTGTACCGATTTTAGTTTTGTTGATCCCTAGCCAAATCAAAGCTATGAAATCTCTTAATAACTGGTCAAAATTTCATTATGATTGGATAATCTTTCACGGAGATATGACCAAAACAATACCTGAGAGCAAATAATTGTGAGATGAAAATATACTCGTTGCAGTGCAAAACCAAACAAGACCAATCACACCAATCGATGCCGCTTGCATTCTATTGTGTCGCATCTGGTGCGTTGTATAGCACATACAGCGGACTAGCCACACTATGCGACTCTATAGAATTAGAGCAGCATCGATTGGATCGAGTGGTCTGGTTTTGAACTGCAACGAGTATATTCGAAAATTACACAAAGTTTCCATTTACTATAACTGCACAATTTTGGCGAACATATATTTATTAAGCATCTTGATTCCGTGTTGATAATCAAAATTCATTCTGTGGACTAAATTTACGAAATTTCTAATATGTATGTAATTTATTCTTTTATATAATAGGTCGTTAAACACTTTCAATGTCAATATTTTTATCACTTCGATAAACAATATGTTCAGCATTGACAACTAGTTCATTTTATAAACTAAATGTTCGAATATTCCTGGATCTTCTTGGAATTTCTGATGAAAATATGTATCCAGTACCATATTGGCCACATTTGAGTTCGTAATTCTGGTGAAGTGTAAGAAGGGTTAGTCTCACCATCGGTTTTTTGTTATTATTTCTGTTATTTTGGCTGTTTATTCAGCCTGAATGATAACATATTCAGTGATCAAAAAATGATAACCTGGTATCAGAACTTGTTATCAATTTGGTATAATCCTTTGCTCGGGTCGATGTACTGCCCTTCTTTGATTCCCGTGGTCCAACGTACAATTTGTGTATCAATTTGTTGGTGGGTGAATTGATTGCTCAAATGCTCACCCACCCTCACCCACCCTGCTGATAATCTCCGCCTCTCAGCTCTCCGTTCTCCACGTATCGTTCGCCTGAATGTAAACACGATATGTGCATCTTTCAATTTTTGCGCTCCTGTTCCTTGGTTGAACACAGAATTTTGTTTGATAATATATCCTTCCGAAGTTGTTCCTGGGATGTCCGTCGAAGTTTGGAATTAAAATGCCAGGATTGGGATGTCCAACGAATCCGCTCGGTTTAAATCCTTGATTGTCATCTCTCCGTAGGTTGCGCCATCCATTAGTGTATCCGATGTCGTTTGCGACAATACCCTCGATCGCTGAATGAATATCACTGTACACGTCGTGGCTCGGCGAATATCCGCATTCTAAAGTCAAGTACATGTGGGGAAAGATTACATGTAATATCTGCATGTCATTTCGGCTGGTACATATACTGTTATTACTAACCAGTGAAAACATATGTAGCGTCAACAGCCAAAAGGTGACGTCGTCTATTATTCATTCGACCCATCTCGAAAGTAATGCCAATAGTGAAAGCGGTTTGGTTCCGATAATCTCTCAAAGTTTTTGCCCTTGGTTCTTGTATCCGAATTTCATAATGCAGGCACCCCCATTGCCTACATTTTAGTAATCCAGCTGTGGATATCCTTATGTCCAATCGGCGTTTGATTACTGGTGTGGTTATCCTTGAGCACCCGATGTGCCCGAGCCTTGGTTGGTTCCTTGAGTACCCATGTACCCATACCTTAGATAGGACAGCACACCCTTGTGCACAGACCGTGGAAAGGCTAGCGGACACCCTTGTATCCAAGCCTTGGCCTTAGTCTTGAGCACCCGTTGTGCTCAAAACCAGAAATGGTGCCTTGGCATGGCAATTCAAGGACACCCTTGTGTCCTTGCCATGGATAGGTTTGAACACCCTATGTGACCGATGGATATAGAACACTCTTGTGTTCTGTCCTAGGGTTGATTTGCGCACCCTTTGTTCACAAACCAAGGAACCGTTACAGGACCCTTGTGTCCTGCCCGAGGGTTTGATTCGATCACCCTGTGTGATCATACGTCGGAGTTTGTCCATTTCAAGCACCCTGTGGGCTGAATTCCAATTGGGTTGATATAGGATTCGGTAATGAGCACCGATTCGCCCAAACCGTGGAGTAAACCGTAGACATCCTTGCAGCTGCTTTGATTGTTCCATGAGCACCCCATGTGCTCTACCCTTGATGTGTATGGCAGACTCCCTCGGGTCTGACATCCCTTTTAATGGCCGTCCAAATTGAATTTCCGTTCTGATGGTATTGGCTGGTGATATCCATATCCAGATTTTACGCATCCATTGAACATCGGCAGTCGGCGCGAAGAAGTTACTCCAATCGATCAGCTGATCGACAAATCATATGGTGGCCTCCGTGGATGTGCGCCGATGGTGAATACGTCATCATTGTGAGGTCCGAAAATAGTGGTTGTTAGTTTCCGAAAATGTAATGCCTAGCTCGGCTAGACATGTACATGTAAGTTGATTACCTGGACAAGTCGGTGCAGCTACTCGCTACCATTCCGATCCACGCCAACCGATGTATGCCTTCATCATTGGCCCACAATCGCTCCGAATGAGTACGTCACGAACTGATTCGCATTTATCCGTAGGCTATCATGGATGTGTTGATATCGCTCTCTCGTTGCAGTCATCTCTGTCGACAAGCTCATCTTGGTTCAAACCGAAAATGGGATAGACACAACCAAATTTTCTTCCAAACAGTGGTTCCAACAATCGTCTGTGTATCGATATTGCTTGTTATTCTCCCGTCGCCTCTCGATCGTAGTGGGTGTGGCAACTCCCTTGGTACGGTTTCGGTTTGCTTACATCCAAATCGGCTTAACAGCTGATCCCTCAGCTGCCATCGAAGGTTGTAGTGAGCTCGTTGTTGTTAGGCCCGCTCCAGATGCGTTGTTATTGTTTAACGATAATGGAAATGTGTCAGTACATGAAGTGTGTTGTGTCCATCCGGCTGGACGTATACGGAGCTTATAAATTTACCTGGTAAACCGGGCAATGTGCCGTGGTTTTAATTTGATGTACAACGCAGCATAAGTATAGCAAGATGTGTTTTCAGTCGGGTAACAATGTCCGAGGATCCAAAGTGTCCATATTTGTTTTTTGTTAAGATACGCTGTTCATCTCCTAGTGGCCATTCTAGATTCCCCTTTGACTGACAAAAGAATGTGTGAAAGAGTGCATGCTAAAAATGAACCCAACAGCAGGAGATAATTTTTCACCCATGTTAGGCATTGGGAGAGGGAAACAAACAAATCGCTAGAACCAGATCAAGCATTAAAAAGTATGAGCACGATTGGTCGCACATTATTTTGCTAGTCAAGGAGTGTTCAAGTTTTTTTTAAATGCACTATTAAAGAAAACTACGTCATATTTGAGTCGACCAAGTTTTGACCGTTCCATCCTTTAGTTACTTGTAAACATCTTCAATGTCTTGTAGCTCAGACAACGCACTGAAAAAGTTTGCAAGCTTCTAGTGAATTATATGTAGAGCTAGAATAGCAGAATTTTAAGTGATATAAAAGAGCGTGATAAGATGGGAAAAAATTGTATTGAAAAAACGAGATATATAACTTTATGGATGGGACATAAACCAGCAGAAGGTTGGAAAAAAAATCCGATGATAAAGAAACACAAAAAAAAACAGAATATTTATCAATCGCAATCGCAATAATTGTTGACTCACCCTTCAGAATAAAACCTTCATCATTAAAACTAAATGCAATGAAAACCAATGGCAAAATACAGATCCAGCTGACCACGTAGCTTTTTTCCATCTAGGAATACAACTAAAAGCAAGCTTTCATTCATTTTATCCTTTCAAATTCCCAGACACTGGCTACAAGAATATAGCAGTACATAAACATGAAATATTGAGCCATTTGTCCATTATATGAGAATTTAACACCCTCGCCATTATTCGATCCCAGGACCGGCGAAATAAAACTACCCTCCCCTCAACTGCGGCAAGAACGGGAGAAAGTGAACTTTTTCGCGATGAAATTGGTGGATTTTCCGATCGAACCCGAGGCTTTCGTTGCTCGCTTCCAGCACACTATTCAACGGTACATGAAAAAGGCAAAAAAAAATCATGTTTCACCATTTCCACCAAGTCACCTTCGTTGCCTGTGCAAATCGTTCGGAAAAGGATTCTAGTCGGGACAGCGACGGAGCACCAGCGCCGTGTGAAAGTGAGACATTATTGCAATTCATAAAGAATAAATAACGAATTTATGATCTCGCCGGCTTCGGTAGCCAGATATTCTCCGTTCAGAGCTTTAAAGAGGATTGAAATTATCAGCTTATCGGAGTCGTAAATCGGTTTCTCTCCAATATAACTCAATTATACGGTTGGTAATGGAGTAAAAGTGAGCAATGAATAAGAAAATGTTATCTGATGCTTACTCTATTCTATTTTCCTGCATTCACTATGGCGGTGAAAATCAAATGGTGTGATAATTGCCTGATAAAGTCATTCAGGAAAATTGCTCACCGCATTGCAACAGCAAATGGAAATCTCATTTCTGTTTGAAAATTCAAATTTTCGTCACCCACTTTTGGGACGGTTGCCAACAAGGGGAGAAAAAATTACGTTTATTGTATAACAAAATAATTAACTTTTTGTAGCCATTTCCCACTCCCTGGTAGCTCCAGTACTAGTTTCACGTACAGTAGAAAGGACAAAAACATCACCAGTGCCCGATTTGCTCGCCACCAGTTCAAACATGCAGCATAGTAGTAGAGTACTTTGTTGGCCATAGTCCAAACAAAATCAAGTGGGCAAGCTATTCATTTTTTGGGCAACTCTCTGCTTCGTCCTAAGTAGGTATGTACTTTTTATGTTTGCTACTGCATGGTGAGGAAAGTGGTACCATTTTCACACCAATTGTCGCTTTCGGTGCCAACCGGATCTGCTCCGTTGGTTTTAGCTTTGTGTGTGCTATGTTGTTTATGAGATTAGCATTTCAATTGAGTATGAGTGAAACATGCTTTGGATGTCTTATGGTGCATCAAATAGTGTTATTTCGTTATGATATAGCATCAAATGTGCGTTGTTGTTGTTGTTTTAGGTTGAATAGTTGACGGTGAAGAACACAGAACAAAATAATTAATTTTAACTAGCCCATAAAATTTCACCTCGTTTAATTCCAAGCCAAAGGAGGCGTAAACAACGAATTTGTTTGCAATATTCTAGTTATCTAGCTTAGATTTACTTGAAATATCCCATTACCTTCTGCCAAATCTAGAATTTTCTTTATTTGCATTAGATAGCACAGAAAATTCAATATTTAAACATGTAAATCATAAGAGTAAGTACATTGAGTTATAATTACATATAGTTTGATGTTGTTTGGAACCATAATAATTTCCCTTTATTAAGGTGATAATTTTTTCCCTTTATTAAGGTGACTTTTAGCTACCCAGGCTAGTTCGTTACCGATAATATCCTTCTCTTTGGCATTACCAGTTTTACTTCACTTTTTTTTATGAAACACTATTTTAAAAATCAGGTTTTCGAGCTCACTAGTAGAAAAAATGTTATTAAAAAATTCCAATGAGCTCTTCATCTGAACAGCTCTTAAAAAATTAAAAAATTAAAAACTGAGACGTGGTGCGTTTATTTGAAGCAATTTTGTAAATATGTGAATATGTAAATATTCCATTTGTTCACAGAAAGAAAAAATTAAACAAGCGCGTAAAAATCCTCGTTTAATTCCAAGCCAAAAGAGGCGTAAACAACGATAATTGGTTGTAGTCTTTAGATGCGCCATACAACAATGTTTGCAATCTTTCATGCAACAGGCTTGATTCAGGCGTTATCTAACTTAAATTTACATAAAATATCCCATTATTTTCTGCAAAATCTAGCATTCCCTTTATGTGTATTAGATAACGCAGAAAATTCAATGTTTCTATTTATCTGGCCGTCAATAATTCGTGGTCGGCTGTATCTAGTGGAACGATGGAGAGTGGTCGCGAGTTCACCATACTTTGGGCCTCTGGTAGCACTGTAGCGAACGATTCATCATCGAGCTTCCGCAGTACAGGGACAAATGCTAGTGCGGCTTTTACTACGCGAACCATTCTTTCCCAACAGCTTCCCATGTAACCATTGGGTAAGATAATGGTAAACTTCTGGTCAAACAACAGCATCTCTTCTTCTGCGGCTCGAGTTGCTTCTCGTAAAACTCCATGCTCGTCCACGAAAGGAGATAGTTTCACCAGTTTTTTTGACGATTCTAACAGCTTTCCACCAGCTCGCTCTTCTTCATGAATCTGCTTTAAGATGACTATTTCATCCGAGTACGCTTCAGATTGTGCAGTCATCAACAGCGTTCGTTCGGCCTTCTGTATTTCTTCACTCGTCAGCCCAAGAGTATCCGTGGATCCTTTCGATGCACGTAGTCTATCAGCGAAACTATGAACAGAAGCCGCTCGAATTTTGAAAATCTGTGGGTTTTAATCGCCTGTTGTCTAACCAGATGACTATAGACATACTCTTTCCACAACTCTGTGTCGCTTTCATCGATGTCTTTGTTCCGGAATCCTTGTCGATACTGCTTCTCGTTCGTACAAAATATCCAGACCTCTAAACCAGTGGCTGTCCCCATTGCATGTAGGCGCTTTCCCCCACTTGGTCACCTCATCAACTACGTTGAACTTCGTCGATATCCACTACCATTCGTCGACACTTGACAGGCTCAAAATTTCGTTAAGCCCGAAGGCAACGAACTGTCGATATTGTCGAATCTCTGATTTTATCCAGGAACAGACGGTCGATGAGTCGCTGCAGAAACAAGTTTTTCCAATTTTTTGGGCTCCTCACCCCCTAAACACACCACTGGACGACTCTGTTGCTGCTCAACAGTCAGGACACCCAGACGATATTGTTCTCCTCGATAAGTGGTCGATCGGCGGACAATAGACTGTTGCAGCTGTAGCCTATGGTTACTACGGCTGGATGGATGAGAAGGACTATGTTAACCCTGCTGCCCATGCGATCGTTGATGCTTTCCTTTTCTCGCTACAACGAACGTCAAGGACGGCACTTAATCAATGATGGGGGATAAACAGTCGATAGACAATGATCAGCTGGCGGGCTCTCGAGTGATTGACGTCATTGATATCGATCATCAGAGCACGATGGATGGATGGATAGCTCTGATGAACAATATCATAATCAGTACACACTATCGCCACGGCGTGATCGGTCACATTGAATCCGCGTTCCATAATTTCAGTTTAGTTTAATTATAGTAATAAATAATGATAGTTTGAAGAGGGTGTTTTTCTTGCCACTGGTCCGAAAGTGCCGCGTCCACTCATCACCGACGAAACCCCAGATAGGAAAGTCGGCTTCTGGAACCTAGGATAAGGAAAAGGTTCCTTACCTGTTGAAAGTAGGTTTTGGAAGTGACACCAATCTTCAACGAATGATTCTTTTCTATCGTCTTACGTAGTTGAGCTCCTAGCAGGGCGAGATCAATTCCAGTTGTGGCATCTATAATCCTCGCAACACTGCCACTTTCGTCTGTGATGAAACTAACGTGACCCTGGCCTGTCCGTTGTCCACAATACAAAAGTATCCCACCGAGGATCGAAAATACTCATGGCGAGTCGAAGCATCTCTCTCCCTCTCTCTTTGTGGAAATCGTAGCACGTTCAGAAATACCCGCATATTGTCAGGAAAGTACAGCGAAGACGTGCCTTGCAGCCAAGAATCCCTAGTTTCCGTTCAAAAGCGGCTTCCTTGTCCGGTAGCATAACTTTTGGTGGTTTCAGATTCGCCTCGCCTAAGCTGTTCGATCACTGGACATCCAGTTGCGAATATGAAATCCTGCTCGCTTGTGTATATCGATAGCTTCCCCGGCTACATCAATCGTTTCTTCCGCTTTATCAAAACTGTCCACGTAGTTGACTCCACTAAGATCCATCTTCAAAGCGTCATTAGAGACAACCCTATGTCCATAGAGGACATCCCAACAAACATCGGTGTTGAATTAGAGCTTGTTCAAACAAATTTGGAGAAGCTATTCAGCTATTCTAGGTGAAACAGCTGAATAACTTCTCCAAATTTGCTTGAACAAGCTCTAATTCAACACCGATGTTTGTTGGGATGACTACGCTCTGGTAGAAGGTTGCCTGAACTCTAGGCCCATAGCACCACTTTCAACCGACCCTAGTGACCTCGAGCCACGTAATGCTTCTTTTTCACTGCCACCGCTGCTTGTGGAAACTCCAGTTAGTGCTCCGATGCGTTCAAGTTCTTGGTGTATTGAGACCGTGGTGGCAAGCACGCCGCTCCAAAGATCGCGATATCTGAAACTATGGTGCTCATTGGCACTGTTGGGGAACAGTAGGGCGCTGCGGTCCTGTGCTATTATCATCATTTCCAGGAACATCTCCTTAACATCCGCGGATATTGCTACCTGGCGGTCCCTAAACTGGAACAGCGCCGTTAGCGACGTCAAGAGATCTGGACCTTTCAACGGCATCCAATTCAGCGACACGCCATCCACCTAAGCTGCTACGTCCCAGATTACTCTGCTTTTACCGGGATACAACTGAGACAAACACAACTGACGAGTTAATCCAGCTTTGGCTTGAAGTCCACTTACTAACTGGATTCCAATGGTAAGATCGTCACAATGACAAGTGAAGCAATGTTTATAATCGTTGATTACTCAAAAACCATAAGACTACCATGCAATCGAAGAATGGACAAACTTAGCGCCCTTCGGAGTCCAAAGTAGACACGATTGCCAGCCATAATGCGCCTTTGTATGTCTCTGCTGGTGTCGTTATCGGCGGCCACCAATAAGTCCAGATACACGAATTCGTCTACTACCTCGAGTTCATCCCCGTCGATCTGAACTCGTGGTGGGAGGCTAGCATTGTGTTCTCATGAACCTTTTCCCTTTATTTATTTTGTTTTCAACGCCATAATCACAAGCCCAATCCTACTAGCTCCAGCCTCGTCTCAAAGTTAGGCGCTACTATATCAACATCGTCCACGAAAGTCAAGAAGTAGGACCAGACTTCCTGAAGATTGTACCACTCGTGTCTATCCCAGCTCTTCGAATCACACCCTCCCAATGACCAAAATCTGCGCTCCATAAGAAAAAATTCAAAAAATTGTAAGGGAGAAAAGGCTACGAAGGGGGGAGGGGATAGATCATAGTTAGCACTGATGTTTGTTGGATTGTCCATTGTTGAAAAAAATGAACATTTGATAACTGTCCGTAATCGACTGTTCCGCGCAGCTTCAGTGTGATGTCGGAAATGGAGCGTTGCACGGCCTTCATGTCAGCTTTGCGAATACATTTCTTGATTCTACCAATCAACTGTTTTGCAATTCGAGGCTCTCCAGATATTTTTATACACAAATGCGCTCAAATCCCGACGATATTTTCGATTGGATATACAATGGGATCGAATGTGTATTACGATTATGTTTTTTTTTGTGTAATTCGATGACGCTTTGTCCGGCCAAAACACATATTGTCCATCTGCATTGATGTTTTTGTAGAAACGGAGTCAAAAGTTTCTTCAACCATTTGTCCCGGTACACAGCTTGATTGAAAGTCAAAAGAAAGGGCTTGTACCATGGCTTATAAATACCTTCCTCGGCAATAGCAATGTACAGCATTACTTTCTGTTCAAACTTATTTTCATGCCTCGGAGATGCAGTAGAATTATCCAAATCTTTTGAAATAGGAAATATCTTCCCAACATCATGGGATCTCAGTAGTGAACAGCAATTTTTGCTAGAACGAAAGATGTGAAAAGAAAGTATGTATTTGTCCGAAAGAGTTCGGCAGGTTTGGGAAATTGAACAAGTAGTTTTGAAATTGAGCGTAGGGCTTTAGTTAGGCAGTATTTCAGAAGCTAACGCAGAAGGAGGATATTTCCAATTTTGAAACATTATAATTTAAATTTGGCGCACTGTACGCAATAAATATAAATCATCATAAGTAATGTGTCTGTCAAATTTGTTTCTCAGTGTATTCTGGGGCTCCTGTTTTTTCGGCGCTTAATTCCGATTCTTTTCAATGTTTTGCAGATGTACTGGTGAGAACAGTAGAAATTTTTTGCGGCATCTTGTAAGCTCAGTAAATCTATCTTGTGGAAGGCACGAGAAAGAGAACAAAGCCATTTTGGAGTACATAATTTTGGCTAGTCTTACCCTGCCTTGCTTGCAACTTGTTGTTAAGGATCTTAGGATATGATGAACAGCCGAAACTGCAACATTTTCGCTTTTAAAATGATGTACCGCACACTTTTTGCAGAGATTTCTGTGCATTTCGTGCAAAACTGAGCATGCATAAACAAAACAAAAAATGCTACCAGAAGAGCAGAGAAAGACCTAACACATTCCACACACGGCCGCCATTTCAACTCAGTTTTGAGTCATTTTTGACTCCACTTTCGTCAAGTAGAGTCACTCAAATTTGAGCAAATAAAAAAAATTGACTCAAATCAGGTGGATGTGTTTGGTTTGTCGATTTGTTAATGCCAGTAACATTTACTCAAATTTCAGTGACTCCACTTTTGACGAAAGTGAGTCAAAATGACACAAAACTGAGTTGAAACGGCTGTGTGCACTCTCATTTCTCTCTGAGCTCCTGTGTTATTGAGCATAGCGGACTTGAAAAATTCAAAATTTTAAGTTTCCACCCGTTACGGAGAGCTCACGGTTGGAATCAGACCGTCCCGACTACAGAGTAGTATCACCGGACCAGAATACTATTCCCGTTGGCACTCAGTCCAGGACTGGCACTGTACCAAAGGAAGTTCCTGTGATTACAGTGACAGATTGGCGAATCGAGTGTGTTGGACATGAACCTGTTTCCATCTGGTCCAGATCGGTGTCTCAGATTGAACTGATCGCCCAGCAAACAAATATTTCATCCAGTGCACCATCGTTGCCTTCGAATTTTCGTTCAAGGTCCCAAGGTTACCAATTCGGTAAATTAAACGTGTTCTATTTCTCGTTCTACTATTCAACCGCAATTAAATGGGCTATGAGTTTGGTAAACGGTTCGAACCGTTGACCAAATAAATACAATACCTCCTCCGGCCACCGGGCCATGATTACTCAGCTACTACCCGAGTAGGAGACAACAACATATGAATACCTAATCTTGATAACTGGCTTTCTTAGTGTGGCAGCGGTTGGCGAGATATTCTGATAACAAATTCGGTAACTTAGATAGATTTGCAACTACATGGTTATTGAAAATAAGTCATGATTTTTCATCAGAAGGCTAAAAGGTTCACTCAAAAAAATCATTAAATAATTTTTTTAAATATTAAGTTCGATCGAACTTCCTGCTTTTATCTAAATTTTCTGATAAATCTGGAACTCTTAAAAAACTGAACGCCCGTTTGCAAAGATGAAGCAGCTTCAAATAAGATCATTTCTGATAGATATTTTTATAGATCTTCAAAACTGAGTATTTTCGATAAATTGTATGTTTATTTCGGGAAATTCATTGTCACAGACTAAGAAAAACGGAACTAGGGTTATTTGCAATAAAAACACTATGTTTTAAAAAAATATTAAAACGACTGACCTTAGGTAGTTGATCATGATTTCTCTGTATGACAAGCAAACAGCTGAACAAAATCTCGGTTTTGAGAGCTTCGGCATGCAATGTTACGTATCCGTGGAGATAAAAGAAAGTCTTCTGAGAAAATGTATATCAGAAGATGTTGAAGTTAAACATCTTTCTGGAGCTATTCGTGTGTTTTTTATCACTTAAGAAAATTTGGATTACAATGATGAAAAAGACAGTCGCCTTTTTTTCTCAGTGTTTTATAATTTTTAGAAAAGTTCGATTTATTTTCTGTCGTTGTTTTTAGGAGGGCGAACTACCAAATTATTGCAGGCACATTCAACAGGGCATAACTTTTTACGATTGGGTAAAAATCAACCAAATTTTGGACACTTTCTCATTGATGTGTATTGTTTACATGCTGTATCAAACTCGAAGTCGTGTTTTCGATTCAACGAAAATGGAGGTGAACCAACGCGAGTCGAGAGAAGCAAATTCTTTCCCAGAACACCTGGGGATTTTCAAAGAGCGTTTTCAGGAGCGGTTGACGTTGGACCACGGCAAAGGAGCTGGAAGAAAACCGGAGACCGGAGAACAAAAAGACGGAGGAAAGGTGAAGCGGATGATTAAAGCAAATCCCAACGTCTCAAGCCGTGATTTGGCTAAAAAGATCGGCATGTCGCAGAGCTACGTCCAGAATGCAAAGAAGAGAGCTGGACTACATACATACAAGGTACAGAACTTCCCAAACCGCGATGAGCGGCAACAATCGACGGCTAAAACTCCGGGCACGGAAGCTCTACGAGAAGATGCTGACAAAATATAGCTGCTGTGTGATGGACGACGAAACGTATATAAAAGCCGATTTTAAGCAAATTCCGGGGTTGGAGTTTTCACCGGCAAGAGGAAGTTCTATGTGGACGACAAATTTAAGAAGAAGAAAATGTCGAAGTTCGCCTCCAAATATCTCATTTGGCAGGCCATCTGCTCTTGCGGACTGAGGAGTGAGCCTTTCGTGACAAAGGGCACAGTAAATGGCGAGATCTACAAATCTGAGTGCCTCGAGAAGCGCCTTTTGCCGTTCTTGCAGCAGCACGACGAAGCTCCGCTATTTTGGCCAGATTTGGCATCATGCCACTATTCTAAAAGTGTCCTGGAGTGGTATGAGGCCAATTCTGTCCATTTTGTTCCAAAGGACATGAATCCGCCAAACTGTCCGGAGCTGCACCCGGTGGAGCAGTACTGGGCAATGATGAAGCGGGAACTTCGGAAGAGCAAGAAGACAGTCAAAAGACAGAAGGACATGTTTGCTAAAATTTTTGGTTTGATTCTAAACTTTGCTGCATATTTCTTTTCCCGTTTAGGTGTTTCCGGATAGAAACGTGTACCACTCGGTTAAAGGTTGAAACACAATTGATTTATTTCTAATTTTTATTCATACTTGAAGATATCTGGACAAATGCTAAGTATATAAGAAACACCAATCAGCGCGCTTTAATTATTGAGAGAATGAGAGAGAGTGTGTCTATGGAGAAGGCTTATTCATTGCGCATATGGATTGCGCACTTTTCAAGGTTAAATTGCTCGCTACGGATATTGTCCTTTAAGCAATGTATGCAGTTTGTAGAATGTGGGAATTAATATTTTCCCACTGGAATGGCACTCTCAGCGCATGTGCAGTAACTTAATATTTCTGATTAATTGAAAGCTGCTGATGGGAATGTTATCGCTTTGCTACAAACAACCTGTCAAGAAAATTGGCATGACATTTTCGGTGTCGCCAATAATTTCAGTGTTCCACCCTTTAGATGAAATTTTAATACACCGGTAGATTTTGAGCTTCGTGATTTTAAAAAAAAGAGACTTCAGACTAAAACACCTATTTATTCCCTTCTTAAAGGTTCGATCTTGTGCTGCTACTAGCATTGCTTACGTCTGAATTGTTTACAATATTTGATTTTTTTATTCGGAATCTGGTAATTTTCTGATGCGAAAACAAGATATGATAATCTTAAAAGGGTTGAACAGTAGTTTTGAAATACGCTTTTGATCTAACCAACGGGTATATGCTACAAATTGAGCTACTTGGGTTTGCAGTTCAAACTCATGTTTCGATTTATGATGGAGTATTCTTTCACTTCTATGGGAAAATATATTAAGAATTCTTGGACCGAGTCAAATGGATTGTTCACATTTACTGTTCTGATTGATCATCCGAACGAGTAATTCCGAGGTCACATATCATAGTTTATCGTTGAAGCTTTTGCAAAGACTAGAAATTAGAAGCACGATTGGTATTTTTCATTTAATTCCAAAACTACACTTTGCTTATCTTGCAGAATACATGTTTCGTCTACAATGTGCAGAGTTATTGGTGCAGAGACACTGAAGAGTGCTGCACATATGTAGACGAAATACTGCTGTGTATCTGTCGAGGAATAAGCAGAGGTAGTTGGGTAAATGGAGACCTGGTGCACAAATTTTTCTTCTAATTTCTGGTTACAGAGTATTCCACTAAACAGCACTCAAACCCTCTAGGATTCTTTTGCCAAGTCCTTACG
>JASCZW010009790.1:0-40321 GCA_034211315.2 Aedes japonicus
GTTCATTTAATTAAAAAAAAATTTTTTATTCTCGCTTCTTTTCATTAATAACTAAATTAATTCTATCAGTTAAATTTAACTAAACTAGATCAAGAGCCGGACTGTGGTAAACTACTCAGCTGCTGTACTGCGATGTGGTTTTTATTGATTGAAATGTTATTGATTATTAATTCCTATGAAAACAAGTGTCTCGTTGCGGGTTCTGGGAATGATGTCTGGTGCTACTGGTGTTGATGATACAATTGAAGTTGAACGGAATGCACTTTCTAAGAAACACAGGTGGCTGGCTATCATAATGAATAGCAATGCTTGTGTCTAACGTGGTAGAGTGATGATGGTAATTAACTCCTCCCTTCTTAAAAGACTTTGTCCTCAAAGTCTAAAAGAGCGATCTTGCGTTGGCATGTTGAGAAAGTTTTGTATTTCGATGAATCGTTCTGTTGAAACATCTGGATATGGTGATTTATTTTCTATCGTTATATGTTTTCCTTGAATTTCTTCTGAAGTGGGTGCTGTTGCCATTTCTTGTTCATTGATATTGATTTCCATGTTTACCTTTTTTGTGTTCCAATACTTTACAATGATTCCAACAACTATTATCAATAAAATTATGAATGAGGTACAAAAGCTTATCATGCCGAAAAGATGTAACTTCCATTGTAAAGAGTTGTTTAGTAGATAGACATGGTTTAGAATACTCCTATGATGAAGGGTCAAATTCGCCAAATATTCCTGTGATGGTATATCAATTAAATTATCTTCTTTCACCATTAATCCTGTAGTCGGTATAAATGTTTTACTGTCAATTTTGACAATAAAATTCGTATATATATTGTTGTCTAAACATAATTCACATTGTTCAAATTGAATTATATACGATCCTTCCAGTGACTGAACATTGTTGCTGCAATTTGACTGTAAGCTGAGGTTTACATTATTGAGTAGGATAGTGGCTTCATCTATACGTTTGACAATTCCCGTTGAATAAACTTTATCGAAGGTACAATTTGCGTGTTGTATTCGAATCAGTTTGTGGATACATTCATTTGGTGTCTTCATTAGTTTCGAATCGCAAATAAAGATGTTGTCGTCCTGTATACATTCACTGTTGATCTCGAAGGTTATTGTGTCGTTGAAAAGGATATAATTTGAATCTAGATGAATTCTTTTTGATCCAGTATTAAGGAGTCAATAAATTCATATTGGTATATTTCTGAAGATAATTGAGGTATTTTAAGCATATACAAGATATGGGTATTATTCATTGTAACTTGAGCGGACGATTTTGATAATAGTTTTTCAAATGTTGTAACAAATACATTTTGTTGCTCTAAAAAAGGTATTATCCTAGCGAAATCCGATAATGATAGAATTCTGCTACTTGGAATGCCATGTTTTGCAAGTAAACCGCATCTTCCAAAATCTCTAATTGTTGTTGAACAGCATCCATGTTGAGAATCGTTGTAAGAATATGCATTTCTCTGATGTTCCAATTGTGTCTTAAAATTCAATTCCAAGAGATTGTTCGTTGATTTACTAATATGTTGAATTCATGTGTCTATGGCGTTATTAATAAGGACTTGCTGATTATTACTATCAATTAAATTATTAATGGTACTGTTGATAACACGCAGATCTTCGGCATCTGGGGATCCTGCAATCCACTTCCAAACCGTTCCAATGGTGTCCCAGCGTTTTCTTCGATGAGTTATTGGTTTTAATTTATAATATGTATTATACAATATTGTGTGTTTCTTTTTGAGTAACTGATAAAGTTGTCCATTAAATTTGTTTGTTGTCAAAATTTCATCAAAATTTTGAATTATATCTTCAAATTGCGTAAAATTAATGGGTTGTATAATTCTGACATTTCCTAACTGAATTTTTGCTTTTCCCAATGGAATAATTGCCAAAGGATTCTGATTAAAATCATGCACTTTAATTGTCGATTCCACGATGACATTTGACAAACACAGGAGAAATATCCTAGAAATAAAGATAAAATAACAAAATCATTCTTTTCTTATATTCATTTTATGAATTTTTCTATTATTTGTATCGATAATATATGTATCGTGGTTTTCTTTGATTTTAATTTTTTGTATCTACTTTTTCTTTTAGAAATATCATAAGTTTTTTCAAAAACATAAGTTCCGGATTAAAAGTTGGATACTGTTTTTCTTGTATGTGCTCATTTTTCTTTTGATACAAATTTATCACTTTTTCACGGCTTTTTGTTTTTTGTTTTATCATTTCATCTGCATCTAAATTTTTATTAATGTCTCCAATATATATATTATTAGGTGTATTTTTTACAAAGCTGTGTATTGAATTATTATATTTGTGTACTGTAGACCTTATTAGTTGTGCAACATCAATATCTGGTACATCCTTTTTGATACATCTTGAAATTTCTCTTAGAGTAGAATGACACCTCTCTATCTGGCCATTTGTTTCTGATCTGTGAATAGGTGTTCTAAATATTTGAATATCTAAATTTCTCAAACGCTGCTCAATAACATTAGAATTAAGTGAACTTTCATTGTCCATTACAACCATCTTTGGGATATTCCATTCATGCAAGAGATCAAGGAGTGCATCTTCAACATCCAGAAGAGATTTAGACTCTATAGCTCTATATCTTAAATATTTAGAAAACTTATCAATCGTTGTTAAAAATAAATTATTTATATCATAGACAAATATATCAACATGAATTATCTCGCCTGGCTGTTTTGGTATAGGAGTTTTAAACTGTACAAACTTCTGGGGATTCCTTTCATAATTCTCTGTTTTGCAAACTTCACAATTTTTCACAAACTGCTTAATTATTTTTGTCATTTTTGGAAAATAGAATCTTTTTAAAAGCTGTTCAATGTTTTCTGTAGCATTTC
This sequence comes from Aedes japonicus, assembly GCA_034211315.2. Taxonomy (NCBI): domain Eukaryota; kingdom Metazoa; phylum Arthropoda; class Insecta; order Diptera; family Culicidae; genus Aedes; species Aedes japonicus. The sequence continues at coordinate 2,895 of JASCZW010009790.1, forward strand.
TGTGTGCAAATTGATGAACTTTTTTTATTTCTTCCAATTGTCTTTCCTCATCTTGAATATCCTGAACCTTCAATTGTGAAAATCGAGCCTTAATAATTCTTGGATCAAAATGCTGTCTATATATCTCTTGTATTGTTGCCATTATTGGCTCAGTAGTGAAAATTCCATTTACAACACTCGGATTTAGGAAGTTCTTCAACTTTTCTATAAGAAACTCAATTGTGAATCTTGGCTCAATGAAAATGTGTCGCTTGAAACCTTCAAAGGGTACAACTAAACCATAGCTTGATCGATTTCCAATTTTGAAAATAATTTGATTTTTAAATACATTTAATGGAGCCTCTGTAGACGGAATAAAAGAATTGTCATCATCATCAGCAGAATTTTGTGTAGAGTTAATGAATTAATCTGAACTCTTGACAATGCATCAGCCACCACATTTGCTTTACCTGGTTTATAATGAATTTCGTGATCATGCTCCTCCAAAAAAGCCTTCCATCGTTTCAATTTCGCATTATTATTTTTTGGTGAAATTGCATATGTCAAGGGCTGATGATCAGTATAAATTATTATCTTCTGACCATAAATAAAATTTCTAAGAGAATGCAATGCCCAAACAATAGCAAGCATTTCTTTTTCATTGGTCGCATAATTTTCCTCCGTACTAGACAATGTTTTTGAAATAAACGTAATTGGTCTTTCTCCGTCATGGAAATTTTGTGACAACACAGCACCAATCGCTTTATTTGATGCATCAGTTGTGAGTAGAAAAGATTTTTCAAAGTCTGGGAACGCCAATACATCCTCCGATGATAAAATTTCCTTTAGTAATTCAAAAGCTTTTGTTCCTTCACTACCCAATTTTATTTTGAAATTTTTAGATTCATTTTTTGAAATTTGTCGGTGTCCATTAGCACCTTTTAAAAACTTAGTCAATGGCTTTGCTATCTTTGCATAATTTTTCACAAAACGCCTATAATATCCTGATAAACCCAAAAACATTCTAAGTTCCTTTACATCTGTAGGTTGAGGATAATTTTTAATTGCATGAACTTTCTTGGATTTGGCATCAAGCCACTCGCTGAAACAATAAATCCCAAAAATTCTACTTCATTCTTCACAAATTCGCACTTTTCTGGTTGAATTCGAAAATTGGCACTTCGCAATGTCTCAAAAATTGTTTTAATGTTTTCTAAATGTTCCTCAAAAGTTTCTCCCACGATGATAATATCATCAATATATACAAAGCAAATTTTTCCAATATGTGCTCTAAGAACATCATCCATAACTCTTTGAAAAATACTTGGTGCATTCTTAAGCAAAAATGGCATACGTACAAACTCATATTTCCCATTATTAACGGAAAAGGCAGTTTTCTCAATATCCCTTTCCGACATGAGAACCTGATGAAAACCAGAAGCTAAGTCAATTGTTGTAAAATATCTACTCTTGCCTAAATTTGCCAAAACCGTAGAAGTATCTGGAATCGGATAACGGTCACTAATTGTTTTCGTATTTAGTTTTCTAAAATCAATAACCATTCTATATTTTTTTGTATTTGAAGCGTCAGATTTCTTTGGGACTATCCAAATTGGTGAATTATATGGAGATTTAGAGGGGCGTATAATTCCATCCTCTAACAATTTATTAATTTGTCTCTCAATTTCTGACTTTAATCCTTGTGGATATGGGTATGATTTTGAACAGACCGGACTGTCATTGTTTGTTCGGATCTCAGCTTTGACGTTGGTAGTAAATGACAACTTACCATCCATTGGTTGAAAAAGATCTTGAAATGTGGTTAATAATTTCAGTAATACCTTCCTTTTTGGTTCTTCCAAATGGGCATTCCTTATCTGTATATGGTTCACCTCCTGTAACCTATATGCTAACAAAGGAATAGAATTATTATTAATGGTTAATAAATTATTTTTTGTGTCTATGATTGCTCCCATCTTACTCAGAGTATCATGCCCAATTATGGCATCGAACGTTCTTAATTCTTTCATGTGATACAACCTAACGTTTACTTCTGAATATGATTGAAAAAGTTTTGCTTGTGAATAGTTGAAAATCTTAATACTCCCTCCAACTGTAGAGACGTAGAAAGGGTTCTCAAACGGATGAGAAATCTTAGCGAATTTTGGATGAATAAAATTCTTATTCGATCCAGTATCTACAAGTATTTACAATGGTTCACCGCGTGTACCACAAAATAAAAAATATGGCAACGCAGAATTTACTCCTAAAAATTCAACTCAGCCTCATCGCCTAGAAAAGACTCTTCATCTCCTTCCTGATATGCAATTCCGTGGCATATCTCTCAAAAGACGCTCCCTCAGAACAATTTTCCTCGGACAAGTATGGAACCTGTTCAAAGTACTGCTCTGTTTCTGGATCCTCTACACTATTTATAGTCTGAATATTAAACTGTCTAGGATTTTTATTTGGAATTGGGGGCCTATTTGTATAATTTATTTGTCTTGACCTTATCGATTGATCAACTTCCATTGGTTCAGGTTTATCGGTAGGTTTCCGCATAAATTGATTATTTTGCGGATTTCTAGGAAAGTTGGAATTTGGAAGTTGAGGCTTCGGAAACTGGGAACCATTCCATTGTGGATTTTGTAAATTGTGATTACGGAACTGTGAATTTTGGAAATTCTGATTATGGAATTGTGGGTTATAATTTTGTGGTTGAGGTCGTTGATGTGGAATAACGTTAGGCGCAAATCTTTGTGGAACATAATTCTGCATTGGTTGATATGTTTTATGATTATTAGAATGTTGTTGAGGCACAAACCTCGGTGGGAGTCTTGGTGGTAATTTAAATGGAATAAGGTTCTTAGATGATGAAGACATTTCAAAGTTTCTTGGTTTTGCCATTATTTTTCTGAATTCAATATTTTGATATGTTATACAATAAGCATAAGCATTTGCCAATGATTCAGGATCATAATTTTTCAAAAATTTCCCAATGTCACCGTCCAAACCCCTAATAAAAGCATCAATGGCCTTTTTGTTATACATGCTAATCATTGCCCTGCATGCTTCTGGATGACTAATAGCTGAGTTGGTTTTAATCTGTCCAGCTATTAACGAGAGTAATCTGTTTATCTCGTCATAATAAATTTCCAAGCTTCTACCAGACTGTGAAACATTCATAAGCTGGTAATCCAATGTGGTAAGATCCCTTTTCTCACCATAATATGTTAAAAGCGTTTTCTTTATCAGGTTCCAATTAATATTGACATCTGAATTAACTAAGGCTGTATTTGCTTCGCCTTTAATTTTTCTTCTAATCGTTGGGCAAATGGTATAAAATTTTTTTTTGCGCAACCGTACTTGAGCCACAAATTTGATAAGCCTTCACGAGTGCATCAACATCTTTAATCCAACTACTCAATTCGTCGGATTTTCCCTCGAAAATTGGAATACCGTCAATTAATTCCGGTACTTTTTCAATAGAAGATGGATCAGCTGGTGTTCCATCGGGATTCTGATAATACAGAATTGGATCATTGTAATCCAATTCCGGGGCAATATATTAAAATTTTCTAAAGCACCAATTCTAGAAAGGATACTTTGTAGCTCTTCCGGAGTAATTTGAGCCATTTTTAAGGGGTAAGGCCACTGTAAATATTTTGAAAAATCGATTTTTTTTTTAATTGGCTTAAAAAATAGTTTAAACCCTCTAGAATAAGAAAAAAAAGGTCCTGTGCGAAAAAAAATTCGTTGTCCTTAGGAAATGAAGGGGAAATGCAAATAAAAAAAAAACTTTAAACGCGTTTTTCTCGAAACATCGTTTTTCAAAATGGCACGCAGCATAACTCGAACAATTTTCATTTTTTTTACTTGAAATTTTAACCAGATGTGAACATTTACATTATCTTGAGAATGTCGATCGGAATTTTCAAGAACTTTATTTATTGATTTTTTATTAACAAAAAACTTGCCGTTTTTTTCGTCAAAAATCAATTTTTTTTTCAAACGCACGCCAAATCCACAAAAATTGATATTTTTTAAAATCCGATCGACATTCTCTAGCTACAGCCCTCTAGATTAATGGTTTTTTTTTGTTCTAGACTCAAAAGTGCACCAGTGGTGCTGCGTGCCGCGGAGCCCTGGAAGCAAAACATGTCCCGGGAAGATAGCTGTGGAACCGCCATTTTGTTTTTTTTTACTGTTAAAAAATTTGATAATAAAGGTTAATGTACGCCCGATAACACCATTAAAAGTTTTTTTCAAATACCTTCAATTTCGGGAGCAAAAAATTGGTGAAAAAACCTTTTTTTTGGGCCGTTACAGTGGCCTTACCCCTTAAGTTAAGTTTTTTGAATTTCTGGATTAAACTTTCAAGATCAATTTTTACAGTTAAGAATTTAGAAAAACTGTATTTAAATATCACAACAAGGATTTATTAATATAATAAACTCACTCTACCAAGAACCAACGATGTGAAAGAAGGGTTTCACTTTTTTTTAAACTCACTATTTATTTTGCTTTATTTTTATCACTCCTTAAATAGTTTATTTTTTATTTAAGTTCACTTTTCAATCAGACTAAACTCAATTCACTTTTTCTTTCATTCTGTAAAAAAAATGATTTATTATTAGTTATACTCACAGAATAATCTTAACCATAACTTTCGTTCTGTTTCGTCGAAAGTGCAAGTATTCGCCTTGTATCAGTGAATGTCCTTGTCTTTTGGTTGGATCCTATTCCTGTTTCGGCTGGATTCCAATTTGGTTCAGGACCAGGCACGATCTCCAACTGTCCCAGTGAAGTGGCTAATTCCCGTTTGTCCGCCTCCGAGTGATTAACTGTCGACGGTGACTAAGGTGCTCTTCCTTCACGGCTGCTGATGCGGTAAAGTTGTGTTTCGGATTAATGTTCACTATACTGTATCGTCGCGACACTTTTAACCGAACTCGCGCTGGTCCCTATTCGGGCGCCAGTTAATAAACTTTATGTTTATTTAATTTAAAAAAATATTTTTTTATTCTCACTTCTTTTCATTAATAACTAAATTAATTCTATCAGTTAAATTTAACTAAACTAGATCAAGAGCCGGACTGTGGTAAACTACTCAGCTGCTGTACTGCGATGTGGTTTTTATTGATTGAAATGTTATTGATTATTAGTAGAGTGGTAGAGTGATGATGGTAATTAACTAGAATAACTATACAAGCCACAGTGGTACATGAGCGTCTTCCAACCGGACATTTTTGCCTGTTGAAGTGGCGGACTTAGTCCGTGCTCCTTCAACCTACCCCGCAGTGGGATGTTAGGCAAAAATGTCCTTGGTTCGAGTACCACTGTATACATGCCCTTTTCGCTCAATTTTCCTAAAAAAACATCTGTTACATTTCCAATCCTGCCGCACACTAGCGGAACTATCAAAAACTTTCTCTTCATATCTTTCATTCTAGCCAAAAACATTGTTGTTCACTCTTGGTGCCTCATGGTGATGAGCGAACATCTCCTTCTACATGATAATGACGAGTTGCTCTCCTTTGACATTTCTGCGTGTCAAAAATCTGTCAAAATAAAAGGGTTGCACTTTTGATCACACTTTGCAAGTGTCACACTTTCAAACTGTGCGGTTCGATTTGGTGTGAACTGTGCAATAATTTCGAAGATAAATTGACTTTCTGAAAAAACTGCGATTTTTTCAATTGCTGTATTGAAATATAAGAAATCATTGAAACGTGGAAACATAAATACACGAAGTATTAAATGTATTACAAATGACCTGTAAATTGGAGACCAATTTCGGCATGCTTTTAGATAACCTGATTGAATTCCACCAATTTTGAGGAAATTCATGATCAATTTATCGAATATATTTGTTCAAGTTTGTTTTTGTTAATGTAAATTGGTAGAATTTCCGAAGCGCATTAATTTTCAGCTTTTATCGTGCCAATATTCACCTTAAAATTAACTGCGCGTACAAATTGTAGCATGATATTATTAATTTGTTGTGTTTTATTAATTTATTTTCATAACCGTCTACAGAGTGGGCCACATTGTACACATTTCGGCTTTAAAGAATCATAGGCATAAAAAGCACGATGCATAGGAGAGGTGTGAGTGGACAAAACAGTTAGGAATATAGTTTTATCAATAAAACCGGGAGGAGTGCTATACGGCTAAAATAAAACTAAAATTGTTACTTGGAAATTGTGCTCCAAGTTTGACGTGGTACAAGAGCAAAAAAAAATGGATTTGAAAAAAAGAACGGCTTATTTTATTGTCATTGTAAGAAAACTGTTAGCTAAATGAGATGCGGAAAATGAAGCTGTCATTCTACAAGGTAAACTGAAGTAATTTGTTGTTCAGATTGAGTTCTAGGTGATTCAGAGATTTTTATGTTCAGATAAGATTAGATGTAAATAGTAAAGAGGGCGACTTCGGTGTAGTGGATAGCATCCAAACCTCTCACGCCAAAGTCACGAGTAGCTCCGGACCAGTTATGAAAATTCTCAAAAAGTATTTGAGTTACCACGACGGGATATGAACCAGCTCAGGGATAAAAATATCGATAATCAAGGAATCAAATAAACAAATCAGTTTATATGGAACAAAAGAAGTACTAATGCATGAGATCAACGCTTCGAATAAAATCAAATACATAGCGTGAGTTAGGTGGGCTAAAAATTACAACGATGCATTTATAAAGGGTGTATTCGATAAAAATGGCACACAGAAAATCTTCTGTAACTTTTGAATCGTATGAGTAAAAAACCTAGAAATTTGAGTAGATCTTATCCATAGTGTATTATTTACATCTGCCAAGTTTAATAGTTATACATTCAGTAGTTCCAGTCATGTCGTCGAAACAAGAAATTGTCCGTGAGAAAATTTTGTGCACTCACAATCAAAATCCAGGGGCGTCCCACCGGTGGATTGCTAAAAGGCATGAAATTGCAAATACAACTATGTTTCGTGTAATAAGAACCTTCATGGAGCATCTGAGTTTCCAAAGGAAGGAAGGGAGTGGTCGTAAAAGTGGTCCAATGACCAGTAAAATGGCCAGGAAAGTCGTACAACAATTCAAGAATCGTCCAAACATGTCAATTCGAGATGTCGCTAAAAAGTCTAAGGTGTCAGTCGGGTTTGTGCAGAAAACCATGAAGCGTGCTGGGTTACATGTTTACAAAGTGCAAAAAGCCCCAAACCGGAATGAAAAACAAAACATCACTGCGCAAACCCGCGCCCGGAAACTTTACACGAAGCTGCTCACCAAATCCGGTTGCATCGTGATGGATGACGAAACATACGTCAAGGCCGACTTCCGTCAACTTCCTGGGCAAGCATATTTCGTTGCCAAGTCGAAGTTCGATGTTCCGGAGGATGTTCGAAAGAAGAAACTACCGAAATTTGCAAAGAAGTTTCTAATCTGGCAGGCGATTTGCGGATGTGGTGAAATAAGTGCTCCCTTCATCACTTCCGGAACAATAAACGGTGCGATTTACACGGAAGAGTGCCTTAAGAAGCGTCTCTTGCCATTCATTAAGAAGCACAAAAGATCAACTCTGTTTTGGCCTGATCTAGCATCCTGCCACTACGCTCGAAACGTATTGGAGTGGTACCGAGCCAACGGAGTCAATTTTGTGCCAAATGATATGAACCCACCAAATTCACCGGAACTTCGTCCAATTGAAAAATTCTGGGCAATTATGAAAACGGAACTTCGCAAACATCCCAAAACTATAAAAACAGAGCTAGAATTGAAGAAAATTTGGGTAAAAACAACAAAAACACTGGGAAAATCGGTTGTACAAAATTTGATGGGTGGAGTGAAATGGAAGGTGCGGGCATTCGGAATGGGAGACGAAATTGAATAAAACAAATGTTGTAAACCAAAACTCATTAGTAGTTCTTCATTCCCTGAAAATTTCAAGAAAATCCAATAATCAGTTTAATTTTGATTAGTATATATGTGTGTGCCATTTTTATCGAATACACCCTTTAAGAGGTTAAAAAAGAATAAAAAACATTGTGAATGGGTTTAATATAAAATGATAATAAAAATTATATTTATAATATCTGCATGTCTACAGATTGTTCATAATCCAAAAGACAGTACATTCCAAATCTCGTTAACCTGAAACCACTTTATATTCAATAATATACTATCATAAAGATCATAAAAGATAAAATGCCACTATTCCCCTTAATGCCCTTTCATGCTAACTATTAGAATGGATCTTCCAAAGCACGTTGTAACAACGAACCTAATGTAAAAAGTAACATTCTCAAAACTCCAGGCACATGATCCTCTGTAGCAGGTGGAAAAACTACTTGATGTGATATTTCCACGATGTAACTGACTCTTAGCTTCGGGTCTTGAGCATGAATCCCTACTGAGCCCTTGCGGCGCGACAAGCCGGCCAGTTCAGCGCAAGCGTCAATCTTCAATTAACAACACAGTACTCAAAAAATAAATATGCGGCAGGATTGGAGAAGAACAAAAATGTCGAATGTATATATAATTAGTTTTTTTTCTGGTTTTGTTGAGTTCGATTGAGGTACCTTTTGAGCTGAGTAGCATTCTCTACAACCTCTTGAACGATCCTTTCGTGAACTTCAAAGTTTTCTTCAGAAGCTGATAAGAATGCTGCTAGCAGCTTAAACACTAAATTCGAACTAGAAAGTTCGGTTAATTACTTAAAAAGTAAGCTGGTTAAGCCAAAAAACACCTTGTTATCAGAACTTTTGGTTGCTTGGGGTGCATCTGTATTCTTAATATGGTTTTTATTATTCTTGTCGTGGGGCGGCTCCAGCGTAGTGGTTAACATCCATACCTCTCACGCCAAAGTCACGAGTTCGAATCTCACCCCGGAAAAGTTACTAAAATACCCAAAAAAAAATCAAGGAACTAAAAATAAAATAAAAAAAACTATTCTTGTCGTTAATTTCAGGCGAGTGAAGTCGGTGTCATCCAGTGATAAAAATAGCGCAAGGTTAGTAATTTCTTCATCATCTGAAAGTGAATTTTTGTATATTTATTACTCCTGTAGTGAATAATAACACAGCGTTTACATAAATTGTTTTGGTTGTCTCGACAGAAGAAACGCTTAGAAATCAAGGGGTGAGTCGCTTAGAACAGTGTGCCAGGCACGCCGTAATCGAAGGTCTTACACCATAATGGAACATGTGTGGCACTTTTGTGGCACACTTTTGACAGTTACTTTTCGAAGATGTAACCTAGCAGCCCTGGAAAATTGACTTTTGAAGTTTGTGGTGTTGTTTATGCAGATAAACTCCGGATTCTAAGCGAGGAAGTGATGTGCCTCCTGGATCTCACCAATATCATGTTCAGAAAAGGTTTCAATTCCACAACCGTCACATACAGCATCATCGAATTGCTCGACTAAGATGTTGAACAGCACTCACGTGTATTGTACGAGAAAATTATCTTGCATTTTGCTTTCAATAAAGTGTATTTATGACTAATACAAAACATTATCTCACAATCACATTCTGTTACCAGAGATATTAACGGCTCGGCTTTTGATGCATTCTGTAAAACAGCTCAAAAACATTAAAATAAATGTCCACCCCAACAAACATCGGTGTTGAATTAGAGTTTGTTCAAGCAAATTTGGAGAAGCTATTCAGCTATTTCTTCTAGAATAGCTGAATAGCTTCTCCAAATTTGTTTGAGCAAGCTCTAATTCAACACCGATGTATGTTGGGCACTCCTCGAGCCTCTCATGGAGATGAGAAATTATCTGCTTCTGACAAATTTCATCATTAAAATCAATGTTTTTCTAGCAATGCAGACAGAGATCTTTGGAAACTACTAATCAGAGTGGAGTTTCGTCGCGTTCATAATTTTCGTAGGCGTACGTGGACTGTTGAGAAAGCGGATAAATCAATCATAAATGTGCCACAGCATATAGAAATTCTCGCACTTACTTCCAGCGATCAGCTCCATTTCCCAAACTTGCTGTCTCGACACAATAGTATTAAAACGCGATTTCCGCAACAAAAACCTTGACTGAGAACCAAATACCCAAAAATTTGGGAAAGCAAAACAAAACAATCGCCTGGTTACTAGCCGTAAACAAACCATAACGATTGAACTGTCAAGTTACCGTGGCACACATGGGCACCTATTGGCACCACGATCGGAACACCAGTGTTCATCGTAACAAATAAAAGCACACTAAAATAAATCGGCACAAGTGATTTTGTGCTGAGCGACTCACCCTTGTTAGAAATGTATTTGTTATTGCTGTTGTACGGCGTCCAAAAGGTGTAGGTATATGGTATATGCACTTCATCAGCAATGAAAAATTGCTTCCGATCCTCAATTTCAACTTCGTAAGCTTGTAAGAATTCATCGTAGTCTTTCGTATTGCATTCTTCTACCAAAAAATGAATTTGGTTGTCGACAACAACTATTTCATTAATTACGACGAATAGAGGAAACAGATCTATGATAGGTTGTTTACTAATAACTAATAAATTTGGTTGCAACTCGATCTCGTTTATTGTAACACTTTTTGGGTTAAAAACCGGATCATTATTTTCCTCCAAATAAAATCTGCTTTTGCTGTTTTAAGGAAGCACCAGGGTTCCAGTTTTGTATACAATTTTGTCGGTAAATGGGTTATCAAGTAAATTGATAACCATATTGAAGCTCTGTCGTCTGGCCAAACTTTTACATTTGTTTTTGAAGTTTCGGCATGTGGCTGATTGGTTCTTAAATGACTTATTTTTCTGCTCAAATACAAAGCAACTGAACTGTTTCATATTGCCACTTTGTTTGATGCAGTGCACGTGATGCTCCAAATGATGGCTTTTGATAATACGTTTATTGAAATGTGTATAGAACAATGGTTGATAAAGCCTGATATGATCTTTGAGTTCAGTTAAAAGGTGATCCAAAATGATTGGAGACGTAAGGATTCTCGTAATATTAATCAAATGGCCAATCATTAGCATATACTGGCAATTTCTGGAGACTTTGTGTCCAAACAAGAATGGAAATGCTCTATGTAACAGAAGGTTTTGTGTTGCAGTTTGTTTGAGTTTATAGGCGTTTGGCCTTTTCAGCATCTCATCTGTAAAATTAGCAGAAGGTTTGTTCTTCCTGTCCACATACCCGTAAGCAAAACTGTTGATGCGATGGTTAATATATGAAGCGTCTATTTCAACATTTTTATCAACAGTGTATGTACTTAGTACCAATTGTACTGTCAACGGTACAATGCCTTCTGCAACATCATGCATAACATCTAATGCGAAATTTTCAGTTATATGGAAGTGTTCTAATTCGTTTAAAATGCAACCACCAGCTTTAAGACCACATTATGAAGGGGAGATTTGACCTTCTTCTAACAACTTCATCTGACTTTCATACCACTTATTTGTTCGAAGTGGGAATTCTCATTTTGGGTCTTCTCTATAGAGAGGCCGCGAAATAGTGCAAATTCTGCAAAAAAGGTTAGCTCCCGGACCCAGCAAATTGAATACTTCATGTGCAGCAAGTGTGTCTCCACAAAATACTGTAAGAACTGCTCTGATAACATACTTCTCTGATCCATAGAATACTGTAACACCTTGCTCCAGGGGGTGAGTAACTCTGCCACGTTGTGTTTGTGTTGATCCTGTACGAATGTGTTTCTGGGTGGCAGAAGGTGTTTTGTGTTTTCCAACTATAATCGAAAATTACTTGGATCATGCGGTTTCGACGTTTAATACATGCTCACATATGCATCGTCTGAATTACATTTGTGTGCGAGAGGGAAACAAAACAAACAATCGATTCGTGTAAGTGGTGCCAGATATGAATTTATCTTTCATGTGGTGGCGAGTGTGTTTGAAGTGTGGCGGATTGTGTTTTTTAGGGTGGTAACACAAGGTGGTTGAGTGACCCTAATAGCACACAAGTTGCCATTCAGTTGAGATAACACAAATATGACTTTGCTAAGTTATAATCAAGTTACTTCAACTAATTATGATCGTAATGTGCTACTTGGGGACTTACCCCCTGGGGTCCAGTGACTTGCCCACTAGTATATATCAGCACTTGTAATCAGGAAAGCTTAAAGGCGTACAAGAACAACGTCGGGTAAAACAAAATCCATTCATAAGTCAGCGTTATGAAATTCCAAAGCATCGTTCATAATTTGAACCTTATGAAATTCATAAGATTATTTGGTTCAGTGTATATCATGGTCAAGGTGACTATAGCCCCAAGTAACCACAAGCATTATATTATTGCACTTATTCATCACAAAATCAACATCGGTAATGCGGGATCGCATCAATTCAACAGTTGTCAAGTAATGAAGCGTTAAATTAGCGTATGAATGTAGTGATGCATTACCAATGCAATAATGCTACTTTAGCAATGTCTTATGGCATTACAAAAAATATAGCATTAGCTCGATCTTAGTGGGGCCCTTTTCAGCTTTAATCCAACTTCAATGATGCACTAGATGCAAAACATATGCCCTATATATGCATGCTATTACAGCCTCGTGGTTACTTGGGGCATATAATGGTTTCAATAACCATGAAAATGGACGAATTTACCACGTTTATGGCATTCTTGACTATGATCATGGTAACAAGGACAATTCCGACATTATGGCAAACAGTGTTATAAAAATAATGCTCGCACGGATAGAAGTTTTGTTGTATTGAACCAAAAATTATAATTGTTGAATTTAAGCAAAACATTTCTTTTGAAATTATATTGTATTTTATTGTTTTGATAAAATTATTTCATATTTTTTCAATGTCAGATTCTGTTTGTTTTGAATGAACTACTTTTCAATGTAAACTATTGTCGAAATAAAAATATACTGCTTTTGATTCAATAATAGTTTATTTGAATTGAGTGTAAATTAATGTTTTAATTCACACATGAACTGCAAGAGCAAGTTATATATCCTATTTCACATGATATAAGAAAATATACATAAAAAACAAAACATTTTATGTTTCTAAACTATGCTTTTTCCTTTTATAAGTAAAAATATAGTTTGTGTAAATCTTCACGAGTGTGTATGTTGAGTACATTTAGACGAGAGTGCAGTGCAAGACCGCCATATTTTGTTTTGATCTTGTGCAGTCATTATAGGAATTACAGGTGATTGAAGGTTTTTGAAACGTAGTTTCTTAAGTTTTGATTCCCAAGAATAAAACAGCGATGCTGTTTTAAAAATTTAGTGGTCTTCAAATAATTAAGAAAAGGTCCCAAATTCCCATTCCATATATTTTGAAAATAAAATAAAAATAACATAAAAACAATAATAAGGCTCTTAATAAATCAATAATAAAATTTTTATTCCTACTACGTGTTTTGATGTTCTTTGAAAAATAAATATAGTTGAAATGACAAGAAATGTCTTTTGAAAACAAAAAAAAAAAATTGTTGCTGGTCCAGCTGTCAATTTTACAGCTTACGTCAGAACAATAAAAACTCTTATTGATATAAAAAGATCTTTTTTATTTTTATAATCCATGCATTTTCAAAAAAACAAACAGACTGGATTGTTGAAACAAAAATGATTTATTTTGCGTCCGAAACAAAATGAAATTCTTTTTGATTATACGTCGAATATTATTAGATTTACAATATTTTTTTTCCGTGCGTTAGGTTCAAAAGCGTGGATTTTCAGGCACCTTAACATTGACCAGGGGGTGAGTAACTCTGCCACGTTGTGTTTGTGTTGATCGTGTACGAATGTGTTTCTGGGGTGGCAGAAGATGTTTTTGTGTTTTCACAAACTACAATCGAAAATGTATGCTTATTGGCAACCATGCACGGTTTAGACGTTTAATACATGCTCACATATGCATCGTCTGAATTAAATTTGTGTAAGCTAGAGGGAAACAAAAACAAACAATCGATTCGTGTAAGTGGTGCCAGATTTGAATTTATCTTTCATGTGGTGGCGAGTGTGTTTGAAGTGTGGCGGATTGTGTTTTTTAGGGGTGGTCGAGTGACTTACCCCCTGACATTGACTGACTATAAGTTCCATGCGAAAATCAAACGATAGCTCGTGACAACAAACGTTACCAGAAGAATGAACGTTCAATTTTCAAAATGCTTTGATATTCATTTATGTAGACAGGTTAATTTTTAATATGAATTTCGGTTTGTCAGAAATGAGATTCAATAAACCACAATGAATATCAATTAGCCGTCGAGCTCGGATAATATGCGAGGGCAGCCAAGTCCAGGGTATTCTTGCTAGAATCTTTTCTTATAGAACGATGATGACGGCCCTAGTTGTTTCATGTTCGTAGAAGGATTCAAGATCACTCAATAATACAAAAAAATCATCACAAGAGATGATATTCAAATTTCTTCTAATGAAATTCATGCTGACCGATTGATAATCAAAACAACAGAGACAGCAGATTCTTGACCCGCACTTAGAGCTGACTTCACTCATTGCAGCAAACAAAATTCTGTGGGCATAGAAGACAGACACCATGACAACCGGGAATGTAAACATCATCATTACACTGGGATAAAATCATTTTCACTTCTCATGAATATTTTAAGAAAATCCAAGGCACTGATGGCAAATGTTGGATCAACTATGATTAATGGTATTTTTGACCATGATCATAGTCGGTTCAAAATCACTATGCTGCAATAGTCATCCTAACACCCAATAATGGTAAAATTGACTATCAAATCCCTTTCTGTGTATGTATACATTAAACATTGAGGAGAATGAAACGAGAGTGTACATTGCATAGTTCCACCAAATCGAACCGCACAGTTTGAAAGTGTGACACTTGCAAATATCGAATTCGTTTTTAAACCTAGGTTGGAACCAGTTCCAACCTGCGATAGCCGAACTTATTGTCAGTGCAAACTTCAATCCGATACGAGATACAAATCAAACCATACACTCTGACGTTTAACACATAACAAGCCGACTCAATTTTGATACCCGATCCAGTTTGAAACTGGATCAAAAACGAATTCGCTAAAAGTGTGATCAAAAGTGCAACCCTTTTGGTTTGACAGATTTTTGACATGCAGAAATGTCAAAGGAGAGCAACTCGTCATTATTATAGTCACTAGATTCATAGTCTGGCGGATACAACGACGGGAGCCAATTTGAACTGTCAGTTGGCGGAGCCAATCGAGCATATCTCGAGTAATTTATGTTAAGGGCCTAAAAACCATTTGTAAACAATGATTTTAAACGTTGATTTCTCACAAATTACGATAATTCCACCATATCCTGGTACACCATATGGTAGAACTAACATTCTTCTACCAAATGCTGCTTTCATTTCACGAGAGTGATTTAAGATTCAAGAGAAATCGATATTGAAAGTCATTGTTTACAAATGGAATTTAGGCCCTTAACAGCAATTACTTGAGACATGCTCGATTGGCTCCGCCAAGTGACAGTTGAAATTGGCTCCCGTCGTTGTATCCGCCAGACTATGAATCTAGTGACTATAGTCATTATCGGTTATTTTGTTAACTTTACTAATTGTCAGGGCTGCCAGTTGCACGGGGTTTTAATAACAAGTTTTTTTATTTTTTATTTCATAAAAATGTGGCAACCGTGTTTAGACACACGCTCGTTCAGATCTACTCTAAATAGAGTAACTTTCACTCAGTTTCGTATTACCGCAGACAGACGTTCAAGCTCGAACAAAAGAATTCAAATTTGTTGTGTAAAATTTCATCTTGCACAGTAGCGCCGCCTTGTGAACTAATTGCTACATTAAAACTAACAGTTTGACTGGCAACCCATTTTTCCCTTACCAATCAAAACAAATCTGTGGCGCCATCTATTAGCTTATTGCTACTTGATATCTCGAGGGACGCCATGTTTTTACACAGCTTAATGAGATGAAGTCGAACGTCTGTCTGCGGTATTACCATGCTAAATGTCAAAAACTGAGTAACTTGATATAAGGAAACTGAGTAAATGCTACTCTGATTGTAAAAGCGCTATAATTATATAAATAGAGTAACTACAATGAAGCTGTCAAAAGCGAAAAAACGTGATTCAGTCGATCAAGAGTTATCAAGATGGGATGGCTGTATGTTGTAATCAACAATCATTTTCACGTCAAAGCGCTGAATTCATTCCATGACCCAACAAACATCAATGCTGAATAACTGTATGTTCAAACAAATTTGGAGAAATTGTTCAGCTTTTTCTTTTAGAAAGCTGAATAATTTCTCCAAATTTGTTTGAAGAAGCGGTTATTCGATACTGATGTTTGTTGGGGAATACAATAAATCCATATATTTACAAATTCAGAGTATTTCGACTATTCTGTTTCGACTGGACAGTTGTCGGAAACAGTCAACAATTTCATTCAAATAAAATAAAAAATAAAATTAGATACTGATTAACGTTTACTAATATTTTGACAAGTGACCTAGTTAATCAGACTTGAGTAACTTTTTAGCTACTCTACACTCTCGTGTCACTTTACTCAATTTTTGAGTACAATTGCATGCTATCTCTCTTTCTCTCACGGAAATGTTACTCAATTTTCGTTAAAAAGTGGATCAACTCAATTTTCGAGTAGATCCATTTTTTACGAAAATTGAGTAATATTTCCGTGCGAGAAAAAGAGATAGCATACAATTGTACTCAAAAATTGAGTAAAGTGACGCGAGAGTGTAATAAGGGTAGTTCCAATTTTTAGAGTCCCTAGAAAGAGTCACGACAAGAAGAACATGCAACACTTATTTCGATCAGTTCTCATTTTGCGTGCATGTGCTTCAGATGGGATGCTCGATAGGTAGCTCCGATAGGTAGATTTGGTTACACTCTTTGCGTGACTCTTTATATAGGGACTCTACCAATTTTAACAAAACTGAGTCATTTTCTACTCAGTTTTGTAAAA
Organism: Aedes japonicus; assembly: GCA_034211315.2. Lineage (NCBI taxonomy): Eukaryota > Metazoa > Arthropoda > Insecta > Diptera > Culicidae > Aedes > Aedes japonicus. The sequence continues at coordinate 19,764 of JASCZW010009790.1, forward strand.
ATACAAACATACGTGACTAAAAGCTGTGTTGTTAAATTCACCAATTGCCTTTGATGAGTGAATTTGATGAGTTGCACTGTCAGTTTTTGTATCGTACCGTTCAGCCGTGACATGTGATTAACGAGCGTGCCGCAAATTCTTGTTGCTCATACTTTTGAATGTGTGCGTGCGTTGAGATAAATTTATTTCTTCCAGCACACGCATACATGACAAATGTGATTGAGAACAAAATCAAAACAAACAAAGTGAAGAGTTAAGTTGTGCTGTCTCTGATTTCAGGTAAATTTTCCATTATTTTAAAAGTTTTAACATTGACACCTTTTTTTAACTAGTTCCACTAGTTCTCCAATTACTATTTAGTAAATTGGTAAGTTTATTTCAGAATACAACTAATAATACAACCCCAATAAATCTCGTCTCCGTACGATAGTGCATAGGAAGCAGCCGAGCGAGAGCGAAATAACTTGGCTTCGAGGAGACTGCGTTTCAAGCTGAAAAAAACCGAGACGGAAACCGTTTATCTCGACATCGAAATAACAACCAAGTGACTGCTCGAACAACACCGGATTTGCGCAAAGTCAAGAAGATCACGCAGTAGAGCCGTCATTATAAAGTTTAGTTTGTGTGGTGTTTTCAACCCGTAACCAGACTTAAATAAACCAGTGTAGATTGCCTTTCAGCATGTAATTTTTGTTAATATCATTGCTAAGACGATAGTGAATAGTCCATTTCGTACCAAAAGTTAACGGCAATACATCAATGGCTTTGTCGTACATGGTGATATCATAGGTTGGGAAGGTAGAGCATATCACCTGCATTCACCCGGACTCCGTAGGCAATGATATTGGGGTACTGGGGATGCTTTCATCAACTTTTATCAATCATTCATTTAAAATTTGATCAATTATTCTTCTTTGCTTTTGTTGCTCTTGGGTATATGCACTTAACGCATCATATAAAGGTTAATGCGGTCAGGATTATCAATTATTAATTGCAGCACGGTTCTGAATCTTTACGTTCCAAAATCATTCATCTCAAGAGCCTGAGAGGCTTAGTTTGTTGTTCAGCATTTAGCATATTATTAATTGGCATGCGCTAATGCAGTGTAGGAAAATATTTGAATATTTTGTTTAGTGGTATTATTCTTGGATAAGCCATTTATTTCAAAAATCTTCAAATGGTGCTCTTTGATTACTGCCACGCAAAAAAAAAAAAACGTAGTTATACCTTAGAGAACAGACATGTGGTTATACCAACCAAAATAGGAATCATTTCAAATAAAATTTTGGTTTGAATATAGACCAATAAAACTGATGAACTGATTAAAAAAAACCATTTAGTTGAGATAAAACTTCATGCTTTATAGAATTAAACACCGTGTTTTATTGTTCAAAACAAAGTGTTTTATTGCACCAACTAAACGCATTTGTTTAAATAATAAACAATAACGAAGTAATTCAAGAAAATTGTTGAATTGAAACAAAAGTTCATGCTTTATAGAATTGAAAATAACCAAGTCGAGTTATAAATTAGAAGAAAAATTAGCAATCTCCATTTAATTCCAACTACCTTTGCTTATCTTCGACAGATACGCGTATTTCGTCTACAATGTGCAGACTTCTTCAGTGTCTCGTACTAATAAGTCGAGTTATTAGTACGAGACACTGAAGAAGTCTGCACATTGTAGACGAAATACGCGTATCTGTCGAAGATAAGCAAAGGTAGTTGGAATTAAATGGAGATTGCTAATTTTTCTTCTAATTTATAGTTACAAGGATTCCACTAAACAGCTCAAACCCTCTAGGTTTCAAGTCGAGTTATTAGTACGAGACACTGAAGAAGTCTGCACATTGTAGACGAAATACGCGTATCTGTCAAGATAAGCGAAGGTAGTTGGAATTAAATGGAAAATACTAATTTTTCTTCTAATTTCTAGTCATTGAATTGGATTAAAACTTCTTGAATTATTTAACCAAAAGTCGTGTTTTATTGATTTAATTATTTATAACTATTTATATTTATATGTATACATATTTATATTTATATGCATACACACTTACCCGAATAAAAAATTCTCATAGATTTACAATTGAATATATTGTAACCATACAATAGAATCTATAGTATGTACAATTAAAAGTATTGTTCACAACGATAAGATGACAATAGGAGTTATTGTTACCACAATAAAATCTAATGTAAATTGAGACATCGACAATAGAAAAGGGTGGTTGTTATGTATCTTAACTATAGAAAAAATCCTTATTTTCCGAACAAATTTGAGTCAATTACTATTAATTGTATTGTTTCACAATTGTTGAAAATCCTAGCATATAGAGTGAATTGTAGATCTATTGTAGTGACAATATGAATTTTTCATTTCTCTGATTCACGAACAATAAGATTTATGGTCGAAAATAGATTTTAATGTTATTTTATCTTATTGTATTGTAATTGTATGGTTATTTTTATCCGGGTAGACTTCTTCACAGACACCTGTGAAGTTTTACCGAATTCTCAACAGCTGATCGATCGGTAATCCGATTTAACGGAATTCGTTGATATTTTACAGATATCTGTAAAAATTTTCCGGATTTCGGTAAAATTAAACCGAAATCCGTAAAAATCGGATTGCCGAACGTTCAGCTGTTGAGAATTCGGTAAAATTTTACAGATTTCTGTAAAATAATCTGAGTGTGTACATATATATATATATATAGTATATATAAATATATATATATATATATATATATATATATATATATATATATATATATATATATATCATCAATAATAATATATATATGTATGTATATATATACACACATGAATAACAGATGCACATAGGTCATTCCATCGGTCGTGTAATGCACGCAAAAAAATACGTAGTTATTCCAATTCAAACTAGGAATCAATTCAACTAAAATTTTGGTTTAAATATGGACCAATAAAACTGACGAACTAATTCAACAAAACCTTTGAGTTGAAATAAAACTTCATGCTTTATAGAATTGAACATCATGTTTTATTGCTCAAAACAAAATGTTTTCTTAAACCAACTAAACGCATTAGTTGAAATAATAAACACCGATGAACTAATACAACAAAACCATTGAATTGAAATAAAATCTCAAGCTTTATAGAATTAAACTGAGGGTTTTGTTGTTTGAAACAAAATATTTTTTTAAGCAACTAAGCGCATTTCTTGAATTAATAAACATTGATGAATTAATACAACAAAAACCATTGAATTGAATAATAATTCATGATTTATTGAAATAAATGAAGTGTTTATTTGTTCAAACTATATTTATGTATTCTCACATTTTGTGCAGGACATCGTCCCACTATGGTCAAGTAAAATCTCCGCGGCACGAAGTTGACGAGACAAGACGCTGATTAGACATGTGGTTCTCTACGGCCATGATATACAGGATTCATGCTCGCGGCAGACCGCAGTCCGATTTTTCTCATGATTTGCTCCTTAAACGTAACGTCGATGTCGAATCGCCTGTGTTGTGCACTGTAGAGTCTGATTTGGGATCAACTGCAGTTATCTACAACGACAATAACTTTTGAGAATCTTGATATATATCAACAAATTATAATATATTATGTTTATACTTACATTAGAAAAACTACCGGAGGCAAAGACAGATGCAGCTACTTGTCAGCATTGTGAAACTTTTGTACAGTAACAATAAGATGCTCGGCAGGTTGACAATATGTAAAAAATAATTTATAAAAACAGTAAATTATCCGTGTAAGTTAAAAAATAAATGTGATTGTTATAAATCAAATATTATTTAACGAATATAATACAGCGGTGATTGACTTTAAATAATTCAACTGGTTTGATAAGAATGATAGTTTGAATTGATTTAGAACTTTTTCATGAATTGAAACAAATATAAACCTTGTATTGTAAAGTAGCAAAGCATTTGTGTTGGTTCAAAAACAGAGTGATTTCTTAGCGTAAAAAAAATAATTTGTATTAAAACAATAAATTAAACATTTGCGTGAAACGATAAATGTGGTTGTTATAAATCAAATATTATTTAAATTAATATCACACAGCAGTGATTGCTTTAAAAAGAAAATATTGGATTGATTTGAATGGAATTTTGAATTGATTGGAACTTTTTATGAATTGAAACAAACAGAAAGCTTGCTTTAATACCAACAAAATATTTTGTTGATTCAAAGCAGAGCGATTTCTTAGGGTGACAAAATACTTTGTTCAAGCAATTAATTAATCATTTGAGTTGAAAAATAAATGTGATTGTTCTGAATCACACAGCGGTGATTACTTTGAATAATTTTATTGGTTTAATTTGTATGTAATTTTGATTTGTTTTTGAACTGTTTTATGAATTGAAACAAATAGAAACTTCGGTTTGACATACCAACAAAATATTTTGTTGATTCAAAGCAGAGTGATTTCTTTGCGTGTGTTAGGTTGTCTCGATGTAGACAATAAAATGATGCACTTCTTATCGATGTAATTTGGTTGATGTAAACGAGGCAACGTAACTCATCGAGACAACGTGAATCATTGCGACGTACTACATAGTCGCGACGCAAATGTAAATGTAATTTTCGGATGTTTTTAAATAATAATAAAAAAAAGGTTTACAGCGGAAATTAAAACACAAGGATGGTTTATTCTTAAAATAACACAGATATCTTATTAACAAACACCGAATAAATTCTTTCTTGCTCGTTGCAAAACAAAATAACCTTACCGAGCATCTAACCTTACATTATGAAGAATAACAAATAAAGTAAGCATTCTGAAAGAAATCGAATCCCGTTCCGCTATCGTCACCTGTAAATGCGATATAGTCCTGACCTTTCATGCCGCCACTTTGTGATCCAGACTGTGTAGCGGATTTTGGCGGACTAACAAGAAAGTCAAAATCTGACGTATTTCCATCGCTTCCACTTCCTTCTCCGTGCTCATCTCTTAGATTGCTTGCTCTCGGTGCGACGGGAGATAGATCGAACTCTAGATCGCTGCTACCTTCACGATCATCCATATCAAACGACGAAATGCTGCCCGTATCGAAGAAAGAATCACCGTCATCCTTGGGCTGACGCGAATCCAACGGACGGGAAGCACTACCGAACGAAAAGTTTTCGTCTTCAACTGTTTTCTGGTCTTGTTGTCCATCTTGTTGTTCAATGTCCATAGGATCTTCTAGCACCTGTTCTTCCAATGAGTTTCCGCCTGTTCAGCTGGTTACTGCTTTGGTATTGGCTACCCAACAAACATCGGTGTTGAATAAGAGCTTGTTCAAGCAAATTTGGAGAAGCTATTCAACTGTTTCTTCTAGAATAGCTGAATAGTTTCTCCAAATTTGTTTGAACAAGCTCTAATTCAGCACCGATGTTTGTTGGGTATGTTTGGCGGTTCGATTTTTCGGGATTTTTCTATAGTTACAACCAGCGATTCCCGAACTTATTGTCAGCGCAAACCTCAACCCGATTGAAGTTACAAATAAAACCGTATACACTGATGTTTAACACACAAAAAGCCGACTTAATATTGATACCCGATCCAGATTGGAACTGAATCCAAAACGAATTCGCTAAAAAAAAAGAACAAGTTTGGCCGTGTTGCGAGATTTAATTTTACATTAAAACGAAATGCGATATAGCATCAAAATCGTGTAATATTTAACATTATTTGCGGAGTTCTTAATGTGCATTTGTTTTCGTGTAATATTTATGTTTTTAATATGTGATTATTACATTCATGCAACTAATAATGTTTTTCTGATGTAATTTGAAGACCGATGTAATATTCCACTAAGTGGATGTTATTGTGGATCGTATTTCCTTGATTACATCAATTTTTGATACGCTAGAATGAATTACGTTGATGTATATTACATTTTTTTTTGCTGTGTATATATATATACACGCAAAAAAAAGTTGCAGTCGGAATTACTATATTGAGGGTTAAGTTGAACACAATCCACCCACAATTTTGAGCTGACTATAAAACGATATTAAAACAACCATATAAACAGTCATTTCTACCATGTCGCAATATCTTTGCTTTGGAGTATTTCTACCATGTTTGTGGTAATTACAACCGCATACACGATGAGAAATTTTACTATGAGGCAGTTAAATTTACTACAATTCAAACGCCATGGTAGTTTTTTCATAGTAAATTTGACCACTCTATAAATCTTTTTATTATAAAATTATGTTCGGATCTGTGATAGAATAATAAAAAGGAGGCTCTGCTTGTCAGAATAAAAACCAAGTGCTCAGTAATAGAAATCCTTTTCTCCTTTTCTTGGGCTGGCGTGTACGAATCTGATACACCAATATAGTAAATTGCAAAGCTAAGCACATTCGGTTCCTATTGCAACAAATAGAGCACCTACCATTAAAATCTTGATTTCTTAAATAATACTTTATTTAAAACCTTATACAAAAAACTTCTTAAGCCTTATAAATTTGTTTGCACCTATTGTATACACATTTACAGGGGGACCATCAAATAATGTAACATTTAAAACGTTGTAATCGGGTTTACATCCATGCACTTCTATTGATGCATAATGGTGCGAGTAGCCACCAACAAACCATTCCTGACACGTTATGAATAAATCATTACCGAACACGAGCAAGTCTTTGACTTAAAAAATTTCAATTTTTCGCATGTTATAATCTGATTTAGTTGCAAAATCTCCAATTTTATAATTTGTTCCCTTATATGTTGCTTTTTTACATGCATATGATTCATCGGGAATGTTATCTTTAGTAGTTAGATTCTTATAATAGGGCAACTCAGATGCTTTAATCAGTACAGCGTTTTTATATGACATGTTGTGCTCATTTTCAGACAAACTTTTCAAATTTTGCATGAAATATAAATTAGCTTTTATGCATAGTGTCAGGCATATGTTTTTTCTTGATGTAATATTACGACTGTATTGTTTGAAAACTTGGTGCATGGCTTCAAATCGAAAACTCCAAGTATACCTAGGTGGTCCAATTTTCCTTATTATATCCACATAATGCAACAAAATATGAAATTTAGATTTCAAGGTAGCCCCGAACAATTTTTGGTAAAGCGTATGATGGTAAATGATTTGTTCCTGAAGTATATCTAACATTTCTGCATCAAAACTGGGAAAAATTACAATGTCTGCCAATTCAACTAACGACATCATGAAGCTCCACACTCTATCGTTTTGAAGAATCAAATCACCAAAAATTAATGGAAAGTATCGCACCAGAAGCATCATCTCATGGGCGGTCAGTTTAAATGAGGATAGTTTGATTTGTTTTAGTGTAATTATCCTAAATGTCTTTTGTTTTTCTGTGCTACCATAATTAAACATTTTTATGCGATAATGAATGATATTTAATGAAATGTTCAGTGTTGTTATCATATATTTTAAAACAAAGGTAAGATCATAAGCGCATATACCATGTGAGAAAAAATCGTGCATAACATCCACCGCTCCGAATTCCCCAGCATGATAGAATTGCAGTTTGTTAAAACCACATTCCTCTTTAATTCCTGATTCTTTGACGTTTTTTGTCAAATCTGTATCATAGGTTTCCTTAGTTCGATTTAAATTAGGGTTCAAAATAACATCCTTCTGACAGTCATGCTTACTCAGTGTGCAAAATCTACAATACAATAGAGAATTGAAAGACGTAACATATCCCATTAGTAAATTCATCCCTAAGTTATCGCCTAGTATTCCCATTAGCACAAAATAAACCTTTTCAACTTTGTTCTCAATGGTTAACTCGATCCCATCTTGTTCAAGTTCAATCATGATATTAACTAGGTCATTCAATGCTCTGGATGGTCCACGCTCTGCAACATCTGATGCTTTAATGAAGCCAGCAACAAAAATACAACTAAGTCGTGGTAAATAATGTGAAGGAATAGTCGGTAAGCTGTAATAAAGTCCACATACTTTGTGTGTTCCTGAATAAGCACCGATAGTGTCATTTAGTTCTGCCTCGTCGGAATACAAGAAAAAGGGTATCACTAACCGATCGCCATACAAAGGCTTCACTGTTTTCCATAAGGAACCGTTTACAACATTTGATATTTCGATTGTCTGCTCCATTCTAGTCATATTTTGAATAGTTTGTTTGAAAATTGATCTAGTTTCAAAAAATTTCTTTAGTTGAAATTTGATTGGTGTCAGACAACCTTTCGATACAATGTTTCCGTCGTTGTCTTCATAATGAATATTTTGAGGAGATTCTCTCATGTTCAAACTGGTTAGTTGGCTATTAAGCCTGTGTTCCGTACATATGAAATTGAAAGGATCGCGTAAATCATTTAACAGCTCTGCATGTATTGCATCTTCTTGGATATCAGTAATTTTACTTAAAGCATCTAATATTGGTAAAACAATGTCTTCCGTAATGTTATGCTGAAGCTCAATTATATCTTTCCTGCCTAAATTTTTTTTGCTGTGTAAGCTTATTGTAAAGCTTAGGAAAACCTCTCTTACTTTACTCCTTATTTCTAGTATTTCTTCTTCTTTACATTTTGCTGTTGTATCATTTTTTTCGTTATCCTCTGCTTCATGGCCATTCTGATCCTTTGCTTCATGACCATTTTTATCGAATTCACTCAAGACGGCCCCAACGGTAGGCTCTTCGTAATCTCCTAGTTGCACTTCTTCGTTACGGACTTGTAATTGTAATGATGTACTGCTATATTGAAACAATGCCCGATGACGAGATTTTATGTGGCGCTTATACCGATGCATATCCTTGAAGAGCGTAGTTGGTTTACATGCTGTGCATTTAAAGTTCGAAATGGAAGGAGCTCCATGCTCAAGTTGAATGTGTTTCAATAAATCATCAACACGTTGAAACAAGATGGGACACAGGTAGCAATCCATTACTTACAACCTTCTTGTTGAGCTTCAAGATATGCGAAAAGTTGTAAGAGCTGACTATTTTTCGACTTTCTCTTGTAGTCGATCCCGAAAAAGAATCTGGTCATGAAACACCAGAAGGCTTCACAACTGTCGGGGAAGTTGTAATACAGCACGTATTTTAATTTTATAACTACGTCCATGCAACGCACGAAGGTCGGCAATCTATACTCAAATTTACCGGTCACGACATAAAATGCCTCAATATGTTCAAAGCTGCCTACAGCATAGATGCGCGGTGTAAATGCAATTTTCGATGTTTCGCAATCCTGCCGTAATGTTCTGAGGTCATCAATGTACTCGTCGGTCGTATCGCAAATGCAACAAACTTCGAATTGTGCCTGCAATATCGTGGGAAGTTTCCCGCTAGTGCTTCGAGTAGGTTTGATTACTGCTTGGAAAACGAAGCACAGAATCAAATCACGACCATCTAGAATTACGAGAAAGCATTGATTGAGTATAGTTAATTTTTGATTTATTTATTTATACCTTTGCAGATCGTAGCTTTGTCTAAAAGGCCCAGAATCCGTCGAGAGCGATCGTCTTTGATTTCGTTGATTCGGACGAAATTTAAAAAATTCTCGGAAAACAATTCCCAATCGTTGAATAGTTTCTCAGAATTTCCGTAAAGATGTGCGAAGTCTGAATCGATCTGTAAAAATAATAGAATATCAGAATTATTTTGAAATTTGTAATTTCATTATTATTATTATTATATGTCATGAAGTTGTTAACATGTGGACGTTAGAACCTTTCCAAAAGTTAGTGTCCAATTTTCAGTTACACTCTTGAAGCGAAGACTGCTTTATCAAAAAGACTGGCAACTCTGCAGAAAGCAAGGCGACAGTAACCACAACGCCATCTCCGAGAAAGGGTAGAACCACTCTACGCATGTGTGCGTGTTAGTTCATCAGTACACGCACACTAAAAGATACAGCAGCTGTCAATATTTTCCCGCCTTTGTCGCTTGAGCCAATGAGTAATCCTATTGCACATTTAAGAGAAACATATTGATTTGAATAAAACATTCTAGATGGGCTACAAACAGTGCAGTGTATGTGAAATGCTGACACCCACTCAATTAAGGCAGAGAGTATACTTTGATATTGTTTGGCGACGTCTTCTAAATCTCGAAAAAGACCCAAGAGGAAATCTATAGATACACTCGCACCAGCTGATGAATCAGAACACTAGAAGAAAGCAACAAAATCGAATAAGGTGATAATTTTCAATGGCATTCAACTGTTAAAGCATCGGGTTTCAAACGGAGCAAAGTTGTTGTAAACAAAACCAGAACGGGATGCATCCAAATCACGTAGGTGACGGTGTATTTTGTTCTTCTTTATTTGACTGATTTTTTTGCTTTATTCAAACTGAACTGTTGACAATTTGTTACAGTTACTCCGATGAGTTGGCTTTCTGCGACCATTTTCATAATTTATCGTGTTGCTGCGATGCGAAGGAGTACGATACATTTGCACGATTTCAATTACCCTTTATAATCAAAAAGGATTAACATAGAGCAAAATACTTTGACAACAGATGATTTTTTTTGTGTTATTGTTGTTATGTTTCACTGACATGAGCTCACCCGCACACCACTTTTTTTCGAAGAGAATTACTAACACATATATACTGAGCTTCTACCTTTGCTAGAAAGAGGAGCTGTACGCAGTGACGGTTGACATTTGTATGGGAAACGTGAAGAGCTGCCAGTATTCTTGATAAAGTAGTCTTCGCTTGAACGCACTTACTAATTCACTCTAAATAAAAATAAAAAAATGTTTGCATATGATTAGAATATTTCCAATTAATATCATTCTGAAACCATTGAATTAAGATGCAAGGTACGAGGTAAAAAAAATTAGACGGATAGCATAATAGGGTTTATTTTATCCTTAAGCATATACGTTTATGAATTTGAATGGAATGAACATTCTCTTACGATTTCTAAGCAATCCAATGGGTGAAGGTTCATAATATAATTTAGGGTAAAATTTACCTTATTTAGTGTTTTCCAATTTGCAATGCAAAATATTTCTCATCGTGTATACTCAATGGTTACAATATGATGATAGGCCCTTTCCAAATGTATACGTGTGAAAAATTCTTTGTTATTGTTTTGCTTCACACACGCTCCTGCCGTTTACTAAAAATGTTCGCGCAAGTCTCCAAATACGCTGAAAATCCTTATCATTTTCTGGATACACGACGAAGGGATCGTTCTGAGCATGTACCTGACGAAGCAGTTCCGCACCAACCCTACCCTGGTAGCATTGGCTAATAGAATGCATGCATCCTATCGCGAATAAACAGGAAACGGTTTGGTCTGGATCAACAGGTGACGATCAGCATACCAGAATAGGAAAAAATCCTGGTCAGTCCCATCGGAACAACTGCTGCCATTATTTGGAATATGCATGATCAGAAGCTGTGGTTCGATGCCAGCAATTAACCGGATCAGGTGAGAGATGACGATTTTACAGCACTAGCCCGAATATATCTCTTAAAAGAATAGCTTTGTTGAAAATCAGGACAAATCAGATGGGAATGTACATATGTGTTTGCCCCAAACTATTTATTAACGATTCGGGCTAGTCTCATTTGGGCTAATGCTGTAGCATCGTTCATTATATGTTAATTCTTGTTTCTGAGTTCCAAATTTCAAGCCCACATTTCAGATGCCTTCGATATGTGATATGAACGAGGATTCATCGTGTCTCTATGTACATACGACCGGTTTTGATGAATTTCTCAGCTCTACAGACCGCAACCCGAACTGCTGCGAACTGAGACTGCCCGCTGGAAGTAAATGTGAACGTCACACAATCCATGAAAAATTAAAACGAGAACATCTGGATCAATTGCTTCAGTTCGATATCCTGCTTATGCTCCAGTATCCCACTCACTCGAGTAAAACATAATTACATAAGTAAAAACAAATTTAAACTGTTTGAAATAAATATCGCCCGTCTAGGTGGAGGCGTCCCATAAAGTGAATAAAGTGAAAAGTTTTAGAATTTGTTACAATAAAAAGCGTGAAAAAGGAGTTGGTAAGCTGCCGCACAGAGAAACCAAACTATTTCACAATTTGACGTCGTAAATACCCTGCGTTGCAATCATTATTTTTTAACACATTTTTGCTTGGTCTACTCACCAGTAGGTATCCAGTTTCATCCAGTATTCTGGGCCACTCGGAAAGCACAACTGTCTTTTCAATATCAGCTTCCTTGATAATGGATCGCAATCGTAAAGGCAATGATTCTCTCCACTTTAATTGCACCTCCTCTGCTGGCGCAAAGTTATTGCGTAGCCAGTTTCGTAGTGTTGATAATTTTGTGATGTCTGAATGCAAACAAAAAAATTAAGAAATAAAATAAGCCAAGAAGTTCTAATTTAAATAAAGTATATACCGTTTTCAGATAGATTGAGCGCAGTAGATTTTACCAGGCAGTAGACGTTTCCCGTTTCCGTTTCAGACTTCGATTTTTTAGTAAATTGTTTTTTATTTCGGTTATGGAACCGGTCGTAGATCAAACCGGATGGATGTTTCTTGCCGGCTGCTGCGTCCCTAGGATTGAAGTAGTAAACCTGTAAAAATTCAACAGCATAATTATATTGAAATAACCTATTAGTGTTATATGGGCAATTTACAGCTAGTTCCTTTGGAAACCGTTCGGCAACCAACTGAGCAAACTTTCCCATGTCTGCTAGAGTGAAGTACATTTCGTTGGCAATGTAATAATCGACAACCGTGTGGGCTAAATATTTTCTGTGCGTAGCATCTAGACACTGGTGTTTTTGAAAATGCTTCACAACTATTTTCCCTTTTTCATTCCGACACAGAATGTCGTTTAACAGTTGTGCTTTCACAGAAGTTGATAGAAGGCGATGCTTCAGAGGGTTCAAATGTGAGGCCACTGTTGGAAACTCAACCGGAGTAGCTACCAAAGGATTCACGCCGGCACTTGAATTACTTGCCGATCGGAACAATGCGCTTTCAGGCCACAGTACCAACTTCTGCCGCAGTGCATATTTATGTCCGGTCCATTTGGCTGCCGAGAACACGTCGTCCAATGATCTGTCGCACATCTCTTTGAGATATTCAACCGAGAATCCATGTTCTGTTACACAAGTTATGCACAACTTATTAAGGTTTTTTCAAATAATAATTTTTTCGGTTACTTACGGACAAGAATAGCGTAAACAGACGGACATAAATTCCAAAGGGCAATCAACTGTTCCAAATCCGGGTTATGGTCCTCCTCTGTGAGATAGAGGTGCATCGTGAAAAACGAGTTATAACATTATTTGTACGCTTACCTTCGATATTATCCGGATCGTCTAGTGCATTTTGCTCAATTATTTCAATTTTTTCCACGTTTTGCAGCGAACTCATTTTGAATAGCCTCGAAAAATCAAAAATCGACCGCACGGTTTGGAAATCAACACGAATATGATTTTAACAAAATGGCGTACGTCAGGCGATATTTCTGATTTGAAAATTACCATTTTGTAGTAGTTTTAAACGAAAGGTGTAGTCAGCTGAGATTTGTCGGTACACGGCGCTTAATTTAACCATAAACATAGTAAAATTGGAATTGAATAATTAAAATAAATCAATGACAGTAGTGCACATAGTAAAAATTACCGCATATGTAGTATTTTGTGCGTACATCGGGATAGTTAATTTAACTATAAAAAATAGTTATTTCTACCATCCGATTTTGGATCGGAATATGGTAAAATTTACAATAATATGGTTCAGTTGACTACAAATTCTGTCATTTTGAAAGCATATCGCCATAGTAAATTTAAACACAGTTTTATCATGGACCCAAAAGGGAAGGACGTAGTTGTGCCGAAGAAACATTGAAAAAATTATGGATCATTATCGTACTAGAGAACCGGCCTCTAGTACTGTCAAAGTGCCATGTATACTAGATTAAATTCAATATTGCGTAGACGTGTTTTGGCGTGCACGAGTTATTATGACAGTAACGTTAAAGTTCCGGAAATTTATTTTGCGAGATTTTTGTTTAAGAGTTTGAAAGTGCGATGGCTTCCAAAAATGTTCCTATAGAATTTTATTCAGGTACCATGAAGCGTTTGAAGTTCCTTTTAAATTATTATTTGCACCATCACTGGGGGAGAACCTAGAGTAAGTTATATTCGGATGTAGTTATATGTTTGCATGAAACAGGGCGGTAATTCCAAATTAATTCTTGAATGCTGTTTTCACAAAGGTTTTTTATTTTCATTAGTCCCTCCAGGTCTGGATCAACCAGGGCGACATCATCCTCATCGGCTTGCGTGTTTACTAGGACCCGAAAGCGGTAGTCATTCTGAAGTACACACAGGACGAGGCACGAAATCTCAAGACGTACGGTGAGCTCCCGGAGTCTGTCCGCATCAACGACACAGTCACATTCGTCGACAACGATCTGGATGACGACGTCGAATTCGGCGACGAGTGCAGCTCGGAGAAGGAGGTGGACGCCGTGGACACTATATAATCGGTCACCACAAAAACTAACAGCACAGCTTTTAGCACCAGCAGCGTCAGCAGTAAAAGCAGTTAAACGTCAAACAAAAAAACCATCACCTCGTTATTTGTGCAGTATAGATACATTTTTAACAACTCCGATAAGTCCGATTAGCAAACGAGATCAAGAAGCTAATTTCAGTACGCAAAATCCCAGTTTGTATTCCACCACCGGAACTTATTAGTTTGTTAGAATAACAATTACAACACATGATGAAGTAGGAGCAGCATTTAAATTACTGAATGAGACAGGCAAATATACAGGTGCTATGTTTTATTTAGAATTTATGTTTTGTCATGAAATTCCCGGCCTTTGCGCCACTATTGAGAGAAACCCCGCCCACAACTAGCAGCCGAGTTAATATCAATCCTAATTGAGTTTATTGAATGCACCGCGGTTCTAAACATTTATTCCCATATGCTCTAGCGACAATGCGGTATAAAGGCTTGCAGTTGATTGTTTTGTTAACAAGAGTATTCATTAAAACTTTTTTTTAATCAAAGCATGTTTTTAAGTACAAATTTAGCAAAGGAATAAATCAGATTGTCCGCACGAAAAACAATTTGCTATATAGTCGAAACTGTATTTCGAATATAAGATATCACATTTTATGTTATTGTTATCGAACAGTTTAATTCTGCGGTTTAATCACGTTTTCACCATATAACCTCTATATTAACACATATTGTTATTGTTTGCCATATTGTCATTGAAAGGTTTATTATTGTCTGCACTTGGTCTGGATTATATACTATCTTTTTGACATAGAGTACGGGAAAAAATTTGTTCGTGAAAATTGCCATTTTTATGGTAACCTAACTTAACCGCCTATTCAGCATATTGCTATTTGGCCTTTTACCATCTGACATATTGTTGAAACTATAGTGGAGATTGTTAGTTCATAGTTGTCAACTATAAGGGTAAATGGCGTAACAATAACGGAAGCGATCATCAACAATAAATTAAATGGTCCAGTAATGGTTTGTGATTTTGCATACCTAAGGATTCAGGCTCTTGTAGCTAGTCGTTTCACTTTAAATTTCAATTACGTCAAATCGTAACTCATCAGCCGGAGGTATTGTCATATTCAAATATATTGTAATACATTATTCGCCCCTCGATTCGCCCAAAGGGACAACAAACATGATTTTCAATAAATTGACTGCCTTTCGTCGTAGGAAGCTGAAATATATTTCTTTTCGGTTATGACTATATTCAAAAACAGTGGTTGTTTTCGATGAACATGCGTTATTGTTTTACATTGAAAATTGCTGAAAAAAGTTTATTTGCTAAAATATTATGTTTGATCAATCGTTCAATCGTTATTACTGATTGGAATAGAGTGCGTGCAATCACACCAACACGTGGGGAATGCGTGGCGGTTTCTATCATTACTCCCAAGAGTTTTCCGATTATCATTCGAAATTCCAGCAATGAGTGGCGGTGGCAGTGTCCAGGCGGATGATCTACCGTCTATAGTTGTGATTCAACAATCCTGTTGTTGTTGGCTCATGTCCGAACCGATAGTCGATCCAGCAACAACGGAAACCATGGTAAACGATGGTGATAATGATGTTGTTGTTGTTGCTTTGTGGCAATTTTTGCTGTAGATTCATCTGGAAGTTTAGCGACCACAAGACCAATGACAAAACCTTTAAAAAAAGATTCCATGGTTGAGATAAAATATACATCTTATATAACTGCATTTGAAACTCTTAAACAAACAACTGCCACAGACCAAATCTAAGCCCCCAATTTGATCAATCATTTATCCTAACAACATAATTAAGTCTATCGGGTCTGGTTATTTAATAACTCCCACCGAACGTTTTGGCTTAGCTCAACAGCGATTGCGAAATAAGCCGAATAATCGGTGAGGGTTAATAGATTTAGATAAAACAATAATTTAACAGTTGTAGTTTTGGTTCGTTGGATTATTGGTTAATATAAAATAAATTCGAATTTCGACTAATACTCCGCCAATCGAACTTTATGACAAGCCCATGGAAGATATATGCTGCACAGAAAATACCTTAATTGATAACATGTTAATTTAGAATAAATTATGCAAACGATGAACGATGGGTTAGCGAAAAACGCATCTTCGATTGAATGCAGTTGCCTCCAATTGACGGAATGAGACCTTTGGTACAAATAAAAGCGAAAAATCATTCAGTTCCTCTTCTCAAAAAATAGGTAAGTAAAGTAGGTAAGTAAGTTTACTTCCTTCATATTTTTTATCCAATATTCATCATTCTACGCGTATGTTTCTCGTCCTCAATCAACACATATTATGTGTTGCGTGATGTGATCCGTATTGAACTGATCGTACCGTCTGATGTATAGCTATCTCAGTATCACTGCTTGAATTGTTCATAGGTAAAGAAGAAGATAATATTCCACGGGCCCATGCGGACCGACGTCAGCACGAAACCCTTGTACAACGCGCGGAAGCCTTCGTTCCGAACGGTTTGAATGGCACAGTCCAGACTACCTGTGTAAATCTAGCCCGACGAGGATGAGTTGGGTGTTACAGCTGCAACACTGCCACCACCGGCGACGCCAGGGCCTCCAACACCACCTCCATCTGGACCAATCTGGCCTCCATCTGGACCAAGGTTGTGTACCTGTAGCTGCACCCGACGCTGATTCATCAACCGCGTTCTTATCACGTCGATCGGAGTCGATGCAACAGTGCTTCCTTAGCTCGCGATGACACTTGATCTGATTGGAAATATGACTCTTATAACGCCTTTCAGTTCAAGTTAAAACAGCATGCACTTACATAAAGTGGTTGGTCACTTGATCTCCGAAGGTTTCCATCAAGTGCAACTTGCAGTTCTACCGCTGCTATCACAGCCGCACCTTCAGCAGGATTAGCAATCGCGCTGGAAACGGCTCCAGCCACAGTCGCACAACCAGCATTACACCGAACATTTTCATTCACCGCCTTATCCACTAGCCAATGTTTCTCGTTGCCACCTTCTTAAGCGAATAGTAAGTTCCAAATTCTATCGTTCCATACGTCACCTGCCGCAGCACAGAGTCGGGTTTCGCTGAAATGTTGCATTATTAGATTTATTTTGAAAGCTAAATTTAGTGGCAGCACTTACCAAACGGACAATTTCGGCTTAGTTTGCTATAAAGATGAACAGAGGAAACTGTACAGAGAATGCGCAAAATCAATGAAGTTTCGATAGGCTATTCATCTGCATAGCTTCCAGCCGATGTTGAACCACTTGCTACCGGCGTAGTTTGCTCTGCTCAGCGACTGTACCAGGATGTTGCATCGCAAACGTAACCGAGATAGGCAGATAATTGACTCATAGTGCTCTGCAACAGTAACAGTATCTGATTAACAAAATAATTAATGCTATGTACCTGATATAACCAACTGATTTACGTATCGGCTTTCCGTTATGGTCCCCACTGCCTCCAGCAACTTTTTCCCGACGATGAATTGACCTATTCAATAGTAGATAAAGTGTTATCTAACCTTTAACATCGACGATCTTCTTTGTGAAGTGGCTTCCTAAGAAGAATGGATCGAGCTCCTGCAGTCTATTCTTGGGCATCGAATAAATCGACGATCCTCCGACACATTCCATCAGAACTAAGAACGAGAAATTTGAATTTGTTGGAACTCGATTCGAGCTGCACAGTCGATGACGTTTTTCACTTTAAAATAACCCGCTTTTGTTTTGACATGCAAACAGTGTTGCCGAAGTTGAGAAAAACACAGTGCTGCTGAATTTTTCTAGTACTGCTCTGGTAATGTTATTCTAGTATATATGGAACTTGATACACTGAAAATTTTGACCAGGTGCGTCATGCATAAATCGTCCGTCCGATGTCCGTAATTAGTCCGTGGTTTTACCATGGACCCAAAAGGGAAGGACGTAGTTGTGCCGAAGAAACAATGAAAAAATTATGGATCATTATCGTACTAGAGAACCGGCCTCTAGTACTGTCAAAGTGCCATGTATACTAGATTAAATTCAATATTGCGTAGACGTGTTTTGGCGTGCACGAGCTATTATGACAGTAACGTTAAAGTTCCGGAAATTTATTTGGCGAGATTTTTGTTTAAGAGTTTGAAAGTGCGATGGCTTCCAAAAATGTTCCTATAGAATTTTATTCAGGTACCATGAAGCGTTTGAAGTTCCTTTTAAATTATTATTTGCACCATCACTGGGAGAGAACCTAGAGTAAGTTATATTCGGATGTAGTTATATGTTTGCATGAAACAGGGCGGTAATTCCAAATTAATTCTTGAATGCTGTTTTCACAAACGTTTTTTATTTTCATTAGTCCCTCCAGGTCTGGATCAACCAGGGCGACATCATCCTCATCGGCTTGCGTGTTTACTAGGACCCGAAAGCGGTAGTCATTCTGAAGTACACACAGGACGTACGCGCACGAAATCTCAAGACGTACGGTGAGCTCCCGGAGTCTGTCCGCATCAACGACACAGTCACATTCGTCGACAACGATCTGGATGACGACGTCGAGTTCGGCGACGAGTACAGCTCGGAGAAGGAGGTGGACGCCGTGGACACTATATAATCGGTCACCACCAAAACTAACAGCACAGCTTTTAGCACCAGCAGCGTCAGCAGTAAAAGCAGTTAAACGTCAAACAAAAAAACCATCACCTCGTTATTTGTGCAGTATAGATACATTTTTAACAACTCCGATAAGTCCGATTAGCAAACGAGATCAAGAAGCTAATTTCAGTACGCAAAATCCCAGTTTGTATTGCACCACCGGAACTTATTAGTTTGTTAGAATAACAATTACAACACATGATGAAGTAGGAGCAGCATTTAAATTACTGAATGGGACAGGCAAATATACAGGTGCTATGTTTTATTTAGAATTTATGTTTTGTCATGAAATTCCCGGCCTTTGCGCCACTATTGAGAGAAACCCCGCCCACAACTAGCAGCCGAGTTTATATCAATCCTAATTGAGTTTATTGAATGCACCGCGGTTCTAAACATTTATTCCCATATGCTCTAGCGACAATGCGGTATAAAGGCTTGCAGATGATTGTTTTGTTAACAAGAGTACATATTCATTAAAACTTTTTTTTTATCAAAGCATGTTTTTAAGTACAAATTTAGCAAAGGAATAAATCAGATTGCCCGCACGAAAAACAATTTGCTATATAGTCGAAACTGTATTTCGAATATAAGATATCACATTTTATGTTATTGTTATCGAACAGTTTAATTCTGCGGTTTAATCACGTTTTCACCATATAACCTCTACATTAACACATATTGTTATTGTTTGCCATATTGTCATTGAAAGGTTTATTATTGTCTGCACTTGGTCTGGATTATATACTAAGTTTTTGACATAGAGTACAGGAAAAATTTGTTCGTGAAAATTGCCATTTTTTATGGTAACCTAACTTAACCGCCTATTCAGCATATTGCTATTTGGCCTTTTACCATCTGACATATTGTTGAAACTATAGTGAGATTGTTAGTTCATAGTTGTCAACTATAAGGGTAAATGGCGTAACAATAACGGAAGCGATCATCAACAATAAGTTAAATGGTCCAGTAATGGTTTGTGATTTTGCATACCTAAGGATTCAGGCTCTTGTAGCTAGTCGTTTCACTTTAAATTTCAATTACGTCAAATCGTAACTCATCAGCCGGAGGTATTGTCATATTCAAATATATTGTAATACATTATTCGCCCCTCGATTCGCCCAAAGGGACAACAAACATGATTTTCAATAAATTGACTGCCTTTCGTCGTAGGAAGCTGAAATATATTTCTTTTCGGTTATGACTATATTCAAAACCAGTGGTTGTTTTCGATGAACATGCGTTATTATTTTACATTGAAAATTGCTGGAAAAACTTTATTTGCTAAAATATTATGTTTGATCAATCGTTCAATCGTTATTACTGATTGGAATAGAGTGCGTGCAATCACACCAACACGTGGGGAATGCGTGGCGGTTTCTATCATTACTCCCAAGAGTTTTCCGATTATCATTCGAAATTCCAGCAATGAGTGGCGGTGGCAGTGTCCAGGCGGATGATCTACCGTCTAT
>JASCZW010009791.1:0-40322 GCA_034211315.2 Aedes japonicus
ATCTTAAAGAAGAATGTCATAAATCTTTTTCAAAACATATATCGGGTTTTATGGAAGTTGCGAAACGGAATTTTGAGAGGGGGATCTGTATTTTATGAGCTGAATATACAATTATAAATGATGTAGTTTTATGGAGATTTCTTCAAAAATGCTTCAATCACTCTTGAGAAAACAATAAAAACTATTTTAACTTGTAAAATCCCGTAATAAAACCGGATGAACTCCATAATGCTTTGATAAAACTACCATGAAACATAAATAAAACCAATTCACATTTGAATTGTTACTTGGGATCTATGGTCATTGGTGTTGATCAGTTGTACCCTCTCAAGGTACGTCACGAAATTATTCGAAGAGATCCTGCGTTTCAGGTTAGCACAGATATTAAAAAAAAAATGCACGCTGCTGGGGTACTCCATCTCCTCCAGCAAATGTACCGAAGCCAGCTTGGTTTCAGTTTGGTTTACCACCAGACACTTTCAACAAATGTTGTCAAATTTGGCAGCTGTTAACACCCTTTACAAACCTAATCCGCCAAACTTCAAACACACTCGCTTACACATGAAAGATAATTTCGTTTATGACACTGGCATGCGTGAAGCCTCACCGTGTAGCGAGATCTTCTAAGGGCATCTTCAACGGTGGTCCAAATCGTGGTTTGGATTTATTTGTTTACACCAAACGCAAAACATCGCTGTGTTGAAAATTTTCTTTATATTGCATCTATTTTGCATTATTTCAGAACTTATATGAGCTTCTAAATTTCTTGCTGAACGCACTAATCAAAAATTTAATTTGATGAATTATTTCAATGAACTTCGGAATATCTATGAAGATTGGGTGGAAATATCTTTAATGGAAACTTGGTTAAACTTCCAAAAAGTTTGCCGATCATCCATGAAATATGAACAACTTTCGGGAACTGACGTGAACTTTGAAAATCAGATTTAGCTGCTTAGAACTTATTTTAACTCCCAGTAGGTACATGTTTTGTGATAAAAAGCAGAATATCACAAATATTTTAATACTTTACGAGATTTTTTTTCAAAAATGTGGAAAGCTGTGAACATGTTGTGGAATAATTTGAATTTCCGAGATGTTGTTAAACCATACAAGAACTTTTATAACTGCCCAAGTTTGTGAATTGGCGGAAATTCTATGAAATTGATTAAAAAGTAGTTGGTTTTTTATTCTCGTTTTGGTTCAGTACGAAAAATTATCGAGTAGTAAGAAGTTTCAGTTCTTATTAAAATTTAAGAACCTTGAATTTCTGGGATGTTTTCTGAACTATTGGAAAGTTTCTCGATCATCTGGAAGGGTCCCTGAAATTCTAGGTAGCTTCCGATACTTATGGGAAAATTATTTGAATGTTTCTTAAATTTTTGAGGATACTCAAACATCTTTAGCAGTTTCCTGTATATCTGGGACGTTCTCTGAAATTATGGAAAGTTTCCCAAACTTAGGGAAAGTCTTCTGAAATTCTTGGAAGATCTCAGGAGTACTGATGAATTTCCTGAATTGCTGGATTCCCTGAGCATCCGTGAGTTTTTACGAGCTTTTGGGAAGTTTCCTGAACTTCTGGGAAGTTCTCTGAATTTTTGGAACGGTCTCTTAACGTCTGAGATGTTTGCTGACCTTTTGGAAAGTTTCCTGAAATTTGGGAGAGTTCCAAGATCTTTGTGAGCATTTCCTGAAGTTTTGAGGAGTATTTTGAATTCCTGGGAAGTACCCTGAACTTCACGGATGTCTACGGATCTACATGTTCCCTGAACTTCTAAGAAGTTTTGTATATTTCTAGCAAGTTTCATGAAATTCTAAGAAGTTCTCTTAACGTCTAGGAAGATCCGCAAACTTTCGAAATGCTTCTCAAATTTCTGAACAGTCCTCTGAACCTATCCCAAGCAACACCAAACCAACATTATTGGTTGCAGCAACCTGATTGGGACTTAATTGTGTCACATTGAAGTTATTTCAACTGACTTGCAACAAGTGTGCTGCTAAGGATTGTAAGTTCTCTGGAAAGTTTCTTGAACTTTCGGGAAGTTCCCTGAACATCTTGAGTAGTTCTATGAACTTCGATAAACACCCAACAAAATCTGATAAGATTTTTGAACTCAGGAAGCGTCCCTGAATATCTGGATAGTTGCCTGAATCTCCTGTGAAGAACCCTTTACTTTTGGAAACTTCCTGAACTCATGTGAAGCTCCATGAATTTATGGAAAATTCCCTGAATTTCTAGGACACAATCCGAATTTCAGGTTTAGAAAGAACCCTTAATTTCTAGGAAATTTCCATGACATCAGGGAGAATATCAAAACCTCGGGAAAGTTTCTTGAATATCTAGGAACTATATCGAGCTTCTGATAAGTTCCCTGAGTTTCTAGGAAGTGCACTGAATTTATACGATTTTTTTCGAACTTTCGGGAAGCATTTTCGTCTATCAATTTCTTCACCTCTTCCGGTGTTGGGGAACGCAAATACTGCGGGACGTAAGTCTTCGCGATAGATTTACAAAATATCCTTCAAAAAAAATGGTCCTGCGAAGGCTAGACCACTCGGGTCGAATCAAATAACTTGCTATCAAATACACAGTTTGGGTTCTGCAATAGCAAGGAACAAATGATTATCCAGCGCTGCCTTCCTCAGATATTCAACTGGCCTTTGCGTACAAGGAGCAACTGGCTTTAGTATTCCTGGACATTCAGGGGGCTTTGATGGAGCGCCGATAAAATCCTTTTTTTAAATAATTTCTTTTATTTTTTAGGCTCAGGCGTGGGCAAAACTTTACGGAGCCGATAATCAATATTGTTATAGACAATTTTTTATTTTTCGATCTTAGTAAAAGTGGGCTGCCAATTACTCGTGGCTAGCTCGAAGTCAATGGATCACATTATCGTTTGGAAGAGGCTGTGCAGGTAACTTATTTGAGATATTATTTGCTGCTGATGGTTGCGACATCTACCAAATATTTGGTCCCTGTAGTCCCTTTCAAAACTTTCATTGAAATCCTGTCAGATTATTTGCAGAGATGCGGACTTCCCAGAATGTTGAATAACTTTATGTACAATCTATTGTCAGAAAAGCAAATGAACTTTTCACTTGACCAACTGACAGCTTCCAGAATTAGTTACATGAATTTGCCGAAAAGGTTCATGCCTCAGCCCTCTTCGTTATAACTTTTACATCAAAGATATTGACAATTGTTTGGCAGAACAATGCACGCTAAGACAATTTGCCTTAAGAGGCTCACATGCCGCAAATCTGCAAGGACCATTTTTCTTGGGCTAGGAATCTAGGGATCGAATTCTCACCGCAGAAAACTGAACTGGTAGTGTTTACTCGGAAGCGGTACCCAGCTCAATTGCAGGTTAGTCTTTTGGGCAGAAATACCCAATCGTTATCTTTCAAATACCTTGGGGTCTGGTTTGATTCACAGTGCACTTGTCTACATAACGAATTTGAAATGCGCACTTGTCCACATTACGTATTTGAAGCAAAAATGCCAAGAAAGGATCAATTTTTTCTGTTCAGTTTGTTGTCCATGGTGGGGTGATCATCCGAGAGACCTAATAACTCTTTATCAAACAACTATTCTCTCCGTTCTAGAATATGGCTTTTTTTGCAAGAAAATGTTACCTTCTAAAATTGGAACGAAATCAATATCGTTGTTTGCGTATTGCTCTTGGCTGTATGTACTCATCGCATAACATGAGTTTTGAAGTTCTGGCAGGAGTAAAACTCCGCCAGAATCGGTTCTGGGAGCTTTCGTTCAGAATCTTAATCTAATGTGGAGTGAAAAACGCATTTGTAATAGAAAATTTTGAAAAAATCGAGAGTTTAACACACAATCACTATTACATATCGTCGGATATGTGCCTTAATTGCTATACTTCAGACCACGCTCACTTTGCCTGTAGCAGTTCCTCAATTCCTTATGATCCTTCCATGAAACAAACTTCTCATGCGGTTCCTGAATAACTTCGTTCTATTATAATTCCGCGTATTTTCACTGAATAGTACCAACACGTTACTGATGGGTCTCGCCTCAATGGATTCACTGGCTTCGGTGTCTTCAATGATAACTCTAGCGCCTCTAGGAACCTTGTTCTGTTTATGTTGTTGAGCTGGCAGTTATGAACTTCGCATTGGGAATGATTTCCAACATGCCCGAGACCATTACTGCATCTTCTCGGATAGTCTCGGTTCAATTGAGGCTCTTCGGTCCATGAAACCTAGCAGACACTCATCTTATTTCCTTTCAAAACTTAGAGAACAGATGAATGTGCTGGTCGAAAGATCATATTTGATCACCTTTGTGTGAGTCCCTTCACATTGATCAATCCCAGGCAATGGGAAAGCGGATTTGCTCGCAAAAGTGGGCGCACAGGAAGGCGATTTTTATGATAGAGAAATTTCAGAAGATGATTTTTTACATTTAATACGTCAGAGTACCTTTTCGAGTTGACAACCGATTGAGGCACCGGAAGTCTAGGACGGCTGTTCAATTCCATCATTCCAATTGTTTTATCGACGGCGTGGTTTGAGGACCTGTACGTAAGCCATGATTTCAGCAGGATGTGTGATGAGTAAGCAGTCTTTGCCGGTGCGCAAACGTGGTTTTGACATCGATCAGGCAGTCTGGCAAAGCAAAGATAACTGTAGAACATCCCTCTTGAGTACCCTAGATACCCAAGGAAGACAACCTTATATTTCTATAAGAGATGTGTTGAAGCCTAAAGATCTTAGTTATATGCTGTCGATGTATTGTATTATGTATTTCTACAAATGTCTAACATGAGATTGAAACTGCTGGTGTGTTCTTTTTCTTTATTTATTAGTTTGTGTTTGCTTTGTTTCAACCTCTTGAGGAGTCTGATCGTCGCCCAATGGTTAACACAACCTGCCGAACGCAAAAAATGGAGCCGTGACCCTATCACATAAAAGTGGCGACAACTATCTGATGAGACTACAGCATCCTTTTTCCAAGGATGGGAAAATTCATTCACTCGCATGAGCATCACATAAAATACCAATACTCGGTTGATATCAGAATTGTGAACGTGTATGATGTATCCTAAGAATAAACGAGGATCAGAATCATACGAAACAAAATTTCATCTAGACGATATTCTGAATGTATGAGTTGCCTATGATTGCAAGCGATTTGAATACACCGAAAAAGGTTAATTTGACTCAGTGAATGTAATCAGCTGGAATGCTCAGAGCATATGTATGGCTTAAAATGACACTAAATGTTTTTGTGTTGCTTAAGATCCTTGTTTGAAAAATTAATGGTAGATCATTATTTTCAACATTATGTTAAATTGTGTTTAAGGTATGATTTAAATAAGTGAGTGTGATTCAACCAATCTCGCTTAGATGAATCGCCATGTTAACGATTCAGCGGGTAAAAAAAAGGTTATGAGAAAACATTGACACTGCTACAGTCCGATTCATTCAGTGTAAGATCAGGCAGGATGCCAGATATTTTTTTCAAATGTCTGCAATCAAAATTTGAAATATCTGGGAATGTCTCAAAAAAGCCTGTAATTTTTTTTTTTGCAAAATTAGATTTCTTTCGACGAAATGACAAAATACGAGAGCGAGTCAATATTTCGTTACATCAAGTAAAAGCTTGAATTTAAAAATTTCACTTTTATTTCATGAATAAAAAAACACTTCAATGAAACTTATTGTTGTGGAATAAAATGATTGAGTAAAACGTTTTTTTAGTTCAAGTCGAGGGGATGTTAACTTGCGTATCTTCGATAGATAATGGTATTAAAAAGTTGTATATTTGTTATATAGTGTACGTGTATTTAATGGAGTATTGAGTGATATTCTGCGCATGATGTATTTTACGCAGGATACCAGTAGTACAATAAATAAGATTGTTTTAAACCCACCCACTTTGGACTTATAAGCATGATCATCGTACGTTTTAAATCCAAACTGCTGAGTATACCTTTATTTGAAATTTAGAAAATATTTAAAAAATGTCTGTAAAAGTCTGCAACATAAATAATAGGTCTGCTAAATGTCTGCATCGTTAAGAATGTCTACAGAAAAATGAGAAGTCTGTGAATTTACAGACATGTCTCAAAATATGGCATCCCTGCGATTAGCTGCCAGTTTTGCTCAATTCTGTTTTCTACAAAAAAGAATGAAAGCAGAATGGTAATGAACAGAGTTGGAATAACTCACATATAGTAGAATAATTGACTCATAATCATACTGAACGAACTTTATCATGCTAAAGTGTCTCTTTAAATGTTATTACTATTTATACATCGATAGTTTGTATTGTATGCCTGAAATCATATCTTCTGCCAGCACTGCCAATGTACCTATGAAAGTCAGATCGAAACTGACACACTCTCGTTGCAGCTGCAGGTTATATGACGATTTTATATTTTAAGGGAAATTGTTCATCGCCTGTCGAATTCACTTAAACACCTTTTTGGTTTTTTTAAGACCTGTTCGGGAGAGATTCGAACTCCTGACTGTGGCATGAGAGATATGGATGTTAACCACTTTGGTACGGGAACGGTAGTTTGTAGAAATAAAAAGTGTTTTCCCAATGAAATACTCCAATTACATCGTTCGAACACCCACTGCCTGCTGTTTTAATAGCGTTCGGAATGTTTGAAACTTCTAGCAAATTGTGAGTCGAAGTAATCAAATCAAAATGACTCAACGGTTGTCCAAACAAGTAACATACCAAAAAATGCCACTCAAAAATTCTTAAACCCTGAAACAATTATTTAACTTTCTCTAAAAATAACTCCATTTCGACTCCTCAATCTTACTAGACTAAATCAATTTCCCAATGTCGATTTACAAGTTCACCACTTCCCCAAGTCTCCGCCGTCAAATCAACCCCCAGAGTCCAACCAATTAATCCATCCAACCGAAAGAATACTCTCTTAATTTGCTAATTGAATTTGACTTCCAGATTAAATTAATTTACACCAATTCCGAACCGGGGAGCAGTGGAAAGAAATTCCCAACACGCTCATGCAAGCCTCATGCTCTCTCGGTCGCGGCGCTGACGAGCGACGACTCACGAGAAAATCAATACCACGGTCGTACATTTCAGCACTGAAACATTCCACCGATTGATTGACAAGCTCCCGGACCGGAAAAATAATTACATTGTTTCGACTCGCAGTTGTCAAACCGCTCGCGCTCACATACACATGCCCGTCAGTTCGTGGCGGTCGGTGGCCTGGAAAAATCTTTCGATAGCATTTCAAAACAGTCACCGGAAGCCGAAAAACTGAGGAAAAGTTTGATTTCTTCAAACCCTTTTGAGGCGCTGCCTGGTGCGTGGATTTGAACCCGTTTTCAAGGCATGCTTAGCGCGAGCACGAGGAATGACACATACTGCCAAAAAATTTACATGTGAGTCAAAGTTGGCCATGCGGAGCGGAGAAAAAGTTTTGACAATACGCCACCCTCTGGCAATGGGAAAACGGGTTCCAGGAGGGGGAATGGCGGGGTTGGCCTATTGAAAGCTGCACCGAACACAAGAAACATATTGAATGACAGATAGAGGTGGTAAGGTGGTGCTTGATTTCTTCTTTGCTGGGTGTAAACGTTTCTTATGAATGATTGCTGTGCGATATGTGTGTATGACATTGACAGCTCCTTGACAGCGCTCTTCCTACCAACCAACTAGCAACGGGGTTGTCAAAGTTGAAAAAAGTTCGCCCCATTCCGAGTGCGATGGAATCTTGAAAGGAAAAAAACGCTCGCAATGACAGTGATTTGATACCGTTACGAAACGTAACGGCGATGGAATGCGTTTGCCGGTCGATGATGTTAAATGAATTAGGTCCCCGAAAAATTCAATCACAACGTTTGATTGAAAGACGATGCTGTCCCTCTCGATTTGCTCAAAGGAGGACGAATCAAATTCCGCTTCACGACCAGGATTAGACGATTCAAGATTTGTTTAATCATCTGCACATTCTCTCCGCCCGGGCCGAGAGAGGCAACATTCGAATGATTACACCCAATAAATGGAAATTGTACCCACTTCTTCCCATTTCTTGAAAATCGTTCAAGTGAGGCCTGATTTCAGCCCCCGGAGCAACTTGTAAACCGCCCTTCCCCCCGTCTGCGACGGTCTTAATGATGTTTCAGTTGTAATCATCATCGTCCTTCGGCAGGAGCCGTCCTCTCAATCGATTGCGGATTAGCATTGGCCCGGCCCGCTTCTCGGCAAGCTCGGGAAGAAGGTGGCGGGGGAGGTAAATTTTTAATTGCCACCCACCATTCGACGGGGCGCTTCACGCTACCACATCTGTCAAGAAGACGACCTTTTCCCAGAAACCCCGAGCAAAGAGTATACGTAATCGAAAGCAATCAAAATTCGAAATTCGTACTTGCTGTAGGCCACAAGTTTTATCTAGTTTTCCAAACAACCTCCGCCGCCGCTCCTCCCGAAACTCTTCCGCCTCTACCTGGGTGTGGAGTTCGGTTCGGTGTAACAAACTGAATCATCTTCCGGTCCAACGAGCTCGCCGAGTCAAATGTTTAACGATTGTAATTCTATTTATTCACCAATTGCTGGGCCCCGGCCGCGGACGAAAAATTCAAAGAAAATCAATAAATTTAATTAGATTCAATTTTGATAGTTGCTTTCCGTCGGAGGAGGCTACGAATCCGGTGAGTTGCGTGCGAAATGTTTACTTTTTTGCTGGTCTCTACACCCGGCGCGGGGCGGTGGGCCAGAGGGGGGTGGATCATAAAAGCACTAACAGTTTGCGCCGGTCGATTGATGTTTCGTAGTTCTCGTTAATCATTTATGGGTTCGAGTAGTGCCTTCGTCTTTTTTTGTTTTTGGTTTTCGTCTGTGAAATGGCTCCAAAGGGGGTTAATTGAATTTCAATGAAAATTTCCTGACTAAAAGCAGCAATTTGAAGATGATGGGTGGGTTGTTTTTTTGTTCGGTTTGAGATAGTCGCTGCTAAAAGCAGGTAGCGGATCTTTTGTTGTTGTAACAAGGTTGTAATTGGCTGGTTCAGTGTTGGAAACTCGAGCGAGATTCGATCTAGAATAATCCATCATTGATGTCCGACGGAAGGCGGAAAACGACGCGGTGAGCTTCGATTTCAATTAATTTGGTGGTCAGTGCTCTTTGTGCTTTCCAACACCATTTGACAGATCGGACAGAAAAAGAAGACCCACCCCCTTCATCGGGGGATCGAATCAGGGTTGCCACATGCACATATTTATCTAGATAGACATAGATTATTTTCAATTTATTCATAAAGATATCTGTATGTGAAGATTACAGATTTTAGAGAAAAACCAAGATTTTTAAGATTTGTTGCAATTGCTCGTCCACTCAAAAATCTCAAATTCAAAATATTAGTACAGTTGATGATCCAACTTTTTATCAATACTACTTTCAGTGTGCTGTTTTAGGCACACAAAATGAAATAAAACAATTGATAGTAACAATTAATTGTAACTTGCACTTTTATGGTTTTTTTTTCGGAATTAGTTTTTTATTTTTTGAATAAGCAGCGGTTCAAACTTCTTTCAAACATGCTTCTTACCCGAGAAATACACGTTTTGTGTTTAAGTATCCTGGATAATTCTCATTTTTGGTAGAAATTTGTGTTTCATGTGTATGGGAGCCCTCCCTTCCAGAGAGGGTGGTTTCTCAAACCACCATACAATGATTGCCCTCAAAACCCCCCACATACCAAATTTGGTTCCATTTGCTTGATTAGTTCTCGAACCATCCCACGGGGCTCTTCGATTATAATAAAAATTTGAGTTTCATTTGTTTGAAGCCCCCGCCCTTTCAAAAAGGGGAGGGGTCTTGAACCACCATAGCAAAATTCTTGCCTTCAAAACTCCCCATATGCCAAATTTGATTCGATTTGCTTGATTAGTTCTCGAGTTATGAAGAAATTTGTGTCTCATATTTATCAGAGCCCCCCTTCCTGAGAGAGTAGGGGTCTCAAGCAATCATAAAAACCTTCCCCAACCCAAAAACCCCCTTCTTATAAATTTTCACGTTGGTCGGTTCAGAAATTTCCGAGTCGATAAGGGTCAGGCAGGGGACAGGCAGACAGAAATTCATTTTTGTGTATATAGAAATCTACCCTTATAAAATTCTCCACATGCCAAATTTGGTTCCATTTGTTCTCGAGTTATGCTGAAATTCGTGTTTTATTTGTATAAGAGACCCCTCTTTCAGTGGGCGGAGGAGTTTCAAACCACAATAGAAACATTTCTTGCCTTCAAAAACCTCCACATGCCAAATTTGGTTCCATTAACTTAATAAGTTCTCGAGTAATTTAGAAATTTGTGTTTCATCTGTATATGAGCCCTACTTTTAGAGAAGGGAGGGGCTCGAGTCAACTTAGAAATATTTCTAGCCTTCGAAAACCTCCACATGCCAAATTTGGTTCCATTAACCTGATAAGTTCTCGAGTTATTCAGAAATTTGTGTTTCATTTGTATGGAAACCCCTCTCCCGCCCCCTTCCAGATGGCGGAGGAGTCTCAAACTTCCATAGAAACATTTATCTCCTCCAAAAACCTCTACATGCCAAATTGGGTTCCATATGCTTGATTAGTTCTCGAGTTATGCACAGATTTGTGTTTCATTTGCATGAGCGCCCCCCTCTTACAGAAGGTGGAGGGGTCTCGATTTACCTTAGAAACATTTCTTGCCTTCAAATACCTCTATCTGCCAAATTTCGCTCCATTTACTTGATTAGCTTTCGAGTTATGTAGAAGCTTTTGTTTCATTTGTATGGGAGCACCGCCCCCTAACCTAACAGAGAGAGAGATGAGGGGTCTCGAACTATCGTAGAAACATTTATTGCCTTTAAAATCCCCGCATGCCAAATTTGGTTCCGTTGGCTTTATTAGACCTAGAGTTATGAAGAAATAACAGTTTCATTCGTATGACAGCACCTCTTCTTAGAGAGGGGAGGGGTCTCAAACCACCATAAAAACATTTTTCTCCTACAGAAAACCCCACATGCCAAATTTGGTGCCATTTGCTTGATTAGTTCTTGAGATATGCAGAAACTTCTGTTTCATTTGTACGAGAGCCTCCCTTTCTAGATAGGGGAGAGGTCTTTGACTACCATAGAAACATTGCTTGCCTCCAAAAACTTCCGCATGCTAAATTTGGGTTCCTTTGCTTGATCAGTTCTCGAGTTATGCAGAAATTTGTGCTTCACTTGTATGGGAGCCCCCCTTTCCAGAGAAGGGAGGGGGTTCAAACCATCATAAGAACTTTCCGGTGTCCAAGACGAATCCAACAAAGCAAATACCTTGCCAAACGGTCCTTCCACTCGCGAGTTAAATCGTGACAAAGGAAACCCCAACTCATTTTTATTTATATAGATTGTAATTTCTCACCCATGTTAGGCAGTATTGGGAGAGGGACAAATCGCTAGAACCAGATCAAAGCAATAGGTAGTATAAGAGCACGATCGGTTGCATAACCTTTTACCAGTCAAGGGGGTATCCTCCTTTGCATTGGGTAGCTTGGTAAAGGGTTATGTGCTTGATCGGAAACTACCGTTAAATGCCATCCGCTCGTATTTAAACTTGTATCTTTCAATTTCAAAGCCTGCCGTTAGCCTATACGGAACTATTAATATACTTTCTCTTCAAATCTATTCGTTCTAGCAATAAATTACTATCAACTCCTAGAGCTTTACGTTACTTTTGCCTGTTGAGGTGGCGGATTCGTCCGTGCCTTGACCTACCCCGTAGTGGGATGTTAGGAAATTAACGTCCTTGGTTCGCGTACCACTATACCCATGCCCTTCGCTCAATTTTCATTACTTCTATTGAATTTTCCACCTACCGTACATTGACGGAACTTTCAAAACTTTCTCATCATATCTTTCATTCTAGCAAACATAACTGTCCAGTTTGGTGCCTCATGATGATGAGCGAACATCTCCTTCTAATTCGAATTGTAGTTTAATTCTTGTTTGTTTTGCCAATTATGTGAACCACTATGAGACGTTGTGAGTAATGCCAAGAGCAACATGTTGATTTAAATAGGTACTAATATTTGAAAAAAATTGGCTTCTCCTTAAGAACAACTAAATGGAGAACAATCGAAAATAATAAAAAAAAAACATAAAATAGAGATAAACGAGAATTTAGCGTATCGTTTACAAAAAGAAACTCTATTGTCAACTTACCCTAACTGAAACATAAACAACCTTTGTTCTCAACATACATAACATATTTTAGAAGTGATGTTCTGCAAAGTTGTTACCGAAAAAATCGTCTTATACAATAGACAAAAAGTTTCATAACTGCGGCACTTCGATTTTTAATCCATACCACATGAGTGGCACATTGAGGAACACTTTTGACAGTTATTAAAGCTTGCTTCAGATAGAATTGGAACAAAAACAATTGCCTGTATTTCAGTTATTTATTATTGAATTCAAGATCTTTTTTTATACAAATGTAGCGTTTTCTTCATACTTTTATGAAAAAATACGGATAAAATTATTCGTCACGGTTTCAAAGGAATTCTCGAATTTTTCCTGTAACACGGCTCATTAGGCGGCGCACACCTTCTTCGTCCATCGTTTTAGCTATCTTATTCCACCAGGTCTTCATCTGATTGATGTCTTTGACAACCTTTTCCTTTGCCTTGAGTCTCCTCTTCATGATTGCCCAGTATTTCTCAATAGGGCGGAACTGGGGGCAGTTGGGTGGGTTAAGGTTTTTCGGAACAACCTGGACCCCTTTCTCTGCATACCATTTTTGAACGACTTTGCTGTAATGACAGCTTGCCTAAACATTACGGGATGGTCGTGGGATCGAATGAACGGCAAAATTCGAATTCTGGTATAGTTCCGACGTCATTGTCTTATTTGTAACGAAAACTTTTGTTTTTTTGCCACAGCTGCAAATGCCCTGCCAAATCATGAATTTTCGTGCAAATTTGTCGGCAAAAACAAATTTAAATTTGGCTGGAACATCCCCCCGAGCCGTTGCCAAGTAAAATTTTTGACCTGGGATTTGCCCGAAGTCAGCCTTAACATTGGTTTCATCGTCCATCAGAAGACACCCGTCGAACTTGGTCAGCACCTGGTCGTATAGCTTCGAGCACGGATTTTGGCCACACTATTCTGTTTTATGGTCCGATTTGGCTGTTTGCTAGCTCGATTCGACTTGATTCCTTCCCGGAGTCGAGTTTTCCTCACGGTACTATGGGCGGCACCGAATTTTCTGGCCAAATCACGGTCCGACAGATTGGGATTCCCCTTAACCGTCTTCAAAATCTTACCACGCAGTTTCCGGTCGACAGTTCCACTCTGACGATTGGCTTGAGGCTTCCGAATCGTCGTCAATGTTTCCTTATACCGGCGCGTTTGATAACGCGCCATACGGTATTTCTGGGCAATTTCAGCTGTTTAGCTAGCCTAGAAGCAGACCACAATGGATTTTCCAAATAACTGTGCACAATTTTTTCCCTTCTTTCGGCTTCCATGTTGATTGTTTACAAAGTACAGTCGATTTGCGGAATATCGAAAATACATACGTGAAGCTGACAAAATTCTCGACACGTGGGCGCCAAGAACTTCCAAATCCGTCCACCAGGAGCGCCACAATATGAGCAAATGTTTGTTCCACTTCTAAATGAAGCAAGCCTTATACGTCTTTAGTCAAAACAGACACAACATGATTCATTATCATGTGATTACTGGCCTGTCAGTTTTCCTCTCAGATCACCAAATGTTAAATAAAGATTTTTACCAGGATTTTTTGCAGCTAAACACAGATAAAAAATATTTTTTCGGCAAAATTTGATGATGGGAACGAAAAATAATGAGGCAACCCTGGATCGAATCCATTTCGGGTTTCACCCACAGAAATTCTCGTCGTTCGATATCGTTGCTCCAGCAAATTGTGGCGTTTCCAACTATGACATTGTTTGAAAACAAAACAAATTAAAAAAAAAAACCTTATTGAATAACAATACCCAAACTGCACACAACCCAGCAAGCGGCGGTAATAACAGTGTGTAGGAACCTGAAAACAAAAGCCCGAATCGACATTATGTGAGTGCGGTTTTTATCTACCTGTTGTTTCCAATGAATACGGAATGAGCTCCGGTCACACGTGAATTCGAAAAAAAAAAACGTTGTCAAAGGGGGCAACTCTACCGTATCGATGAGTCCCCTAGTTGTTCAACGGCGACAGCCACAGTGGCAGCAGCATTGATTGCTGAAAATTATGTATGTGTCAATGTTGCGCTTCCTCTTCTGTTTTGCCACACATTCGGTCGATCGTGTTCTGATTTCCACTGGGGCTGTGTGTGACCGCACTGGCACTTCACAACAGGTGCTGCGACGAGGGGCGCGCGCGAAATTGAATACCTGTAGCTTCCTCTATTGTCTATAGTTTCCGCACACATTCATTGCTGCCCGTTCGAATCATAACAAAAATAATGAATAGTAAAAAAAAAAACCCCGACTGGAAAGGATGACGACAGCAACAAGCGATATCGATGTCATTCCACAACACATTTTTTTTTGCCACTTGACTGTGATTCTTCTTTCACTTGACTGGAAGGACGTCTCCGGTTACCCTTTTTGATTGGGGTTCACAACAATGGAAGATTCACTCTCTTGGGCCATGAATTGGTAAGGTTAGTAATTGTGTAACACAAAAACACGTGACGCGAGTAGTGGGATGGAAAGGGGCTGGAGGGTTACGAAAGTCACTTCCGATCGATCGCGGATTCCGAGAATCTCCGGCAAGAACGTTCGAACTGTTCCGCGCGCTATCAGTAACTAATAACCAATTCTAACAAATTCATTTTTTTCGGCTAGTTAACGCGCGATCGTGGAACGGGTGTGCACTAGGGCAGGAGGGGAGAGAGCGGAAGGCGAGCAGCACATCAATGCGCGGTAACGAAATTCGATTTGCTCCCGATTAGCACGGTGGGACGGAAGGCGGTCAAAATTTTGAAGCCGTGCTGAGATTTTTTGCAAAGTTTTTAAACATTGAATTCATTTAGTGCACATCAATAAAAGGTGTTGAATTTAATATATTTTAAGCAGCCGTAGCTCGTTATGTGTTCAGAATTGTTTTAAAACATACAGTTTTTCGACGTAGGACTTCGTTTTCTATTCTGAGGTACAATTTAAAAGAAAACACATAGCGGCCGTCACGAGAAGGTTTTGAGCGTCAAGAGATTTTCAAAAATTTTGCACCAATTGATCGAACATTTCTCTACGCATCAATAGAGAACATTGTTGATTTTGAGTCGAATACTTTTAAATAATTCATAAATGTTAAGCGTTGTCTTAAAAAGTATATTAACCCTTGCAGACCTAAGGGGTCTTATTTAACCCCAAAAGAAATTTGAATGCATAAAATCACAGACTGAATAAAAGTGTACACTGTTTTGGAAAAAAATGTTCTTCATCAATTCTTCTATCTGAGAAGTATATAAAACATATTAGTTTAAGGCCTAGACGACCTAGAACTTCTAGAATATGAAAAAGTTCTAGAAGAAAAAATACTAAGAAGATAATAAAAAAAAAATACATGAGTACTATTAAATTCTTGTTGATTAACGTTAAATATTTTTGTATCTTTCTGGGATGTTCTTGGTTAAAATGTAGTTTAGTTCAGAACTTCACATCTACAGTTGCAACAGTAGCTTTTAGGACTTCATAAGATTACGATATGTATTCAAACATATTGAAGGAACCTTTCGGACGGTCAACAGTCATTATTTGATAATTTTGTAATGAATCCTAGAGGGTTTGAGCTGTTTAGTGGAATACTTGTAACGATAATTTAGAAGAAAAATTAGTAATCTCCATTTAACTCCACACCGTATCTGCTGACAGATACGCGTATTCGTCTACAATGTGCAGACTTCTTCAGTGTCTCGTACTAATAACGTACTAATCGTACTAATAAGTCGAGTTATTAGTACGAGACTCTGAAGAAGTCTGCACATTGTAGACGAAATACGCGTATCTGTCGAAGATAAGCAAAAGGTAGTTGGAATTAAATGGAGATTACTAATTTTTCTTCTAACTTTTGTAATGTTCTTGGTCATCCAAACTGGTCTTGAGTTCAGAACGTAAGATCTACATTAGTAACTATCGCGTTATGGGCTATACAAAGTTACGCTACGTATGCAACCATATTCAGTGAATATTTTCAAACGTGAAAAAACATATCGAGATAAACTGGGATGATCTAGGTTATCCAAACTGTCCTTGAGTTCAGAATATAAGACGTACAAAAACTACTATTACAGTTTTTTGGGCTATATAAAGTTATTTCATGTATACAAGCATATTAAATGAACCTTTTGGAAAGTAAACAATCATTTTTTTATGATTTTATGATCCTCTAGGTAATTCAAAGTGTCCGGGAAATTAGAACTTGAAATCTACGGTGGTAAAAGTAGCTTAATGGGCTATACAAAGTAACGTCCCGTATTCAAGCATATTCAGTGACTAATTTTGAGCGAAAAAATACACAAGAAGATAATCTTGAGATGGTCTAGGTCATCCAAACTGTCCTGGCGTCCAGAACTTATGACCTCTAGTTGTAACAGTGGCTTTATCCGCTATAGAATGTTATGATATGTATTAAAACATATTCAATGAATGTCCTGGAAGACCAACGGCCGGTTTTTTGACCCTACCGAATTTGTTCAACCCGTTGGTAACGGCGCTAGAGCACGTGCCAGCAGGACTTATCTGGTGAAACAGAAGCTACTGACAGAAGAATCAACGCGGTTGGACCATCGGAAGGATACTGACGAGGGTTAATCGGGTGCATTTGTTCGGAAGAAAATTCGCCGGAAAGTGCCACAACGCGGCGGGCGGGGGGCATGGAAAAAGGACTGCAGAAAACGTTACAGTAAGCTTATCAATAGAAATCAAGCTGAACAATGCATTAGGTCCTAAGTAACATTGAGAGATTCTCTTCGTCGACTTTCTCTTCCGTTAATAGTTTGTCTATTGAACGATTTACTGATGTTTTCGACGCATTGGATCCTTAATTACACTTCATATTACCGTACTGTGTGTTGAAAATACTTGAACATGTTTTTACGTAGCCGTAGGAACTTAAAGAGAAAGTCGACGAAGAGAGTCTCCCAATGTTACTTAGGACCTAATGCAATGTTCTGCTTGAAATGGCAACGGTCATAACAACGGTGTTCTTCAAGGTAGCCATAATAAGCGATGGCGGATCCCATTGAAATCAAAGTTGCGAAAGAAGGTCAAGTGATGACGGATAGAAAAATGAGAACAATCGACGTGGTGAGCAATAAAGGCATCCCGTTAAACGTAAAGGGTGTCCTGTTCGTTCCGGATCGGAGGGAAAACTTGATGTCGGTGAAAAAGCTGACATGTGCTTGATTTCCCGTTCAAACAAGAGGCGAAAGTCGCAGAAGAAGCTGTCCTTATTCCTGCCGATGCCGGTAGCTCAACTGAAGTGGGAGAGTATGATTAGAAAGAATGGCTTTGTCTTATTCAGGAGGAGCTACGATCAATGACTACGAACAACATATTGGAGTGAAACGCCTTAAAGCCAAGTAGGTGTTCCGAGTCAAGGACGATGTCGACGGTAATCCAGTGCAATTCAAGGCACGGCATGTGGCCAAAGGGTTATTTCAAAAGGTTGGATTGGACTACGAAGAACGTTTGCTCCCGAGGCGAAGCCTCAAAATGAACGCTATTAACAACGGGCGAAGATCAGCGCTTCTCATTTGACCATATAGACGTGAAGAAAGCCTTTTTACAAGGTGAGTTGAAAGAGGACATCTTCCTGGCGATCCCAGATGGAGTAAAGGCACCACTGAATGTCTGCTGCTGGAGTCGCTGTCTGGCTTAAAACAGTCACCGAGATGGTGGAACAATCTTGGTTTCATACGCTCTCGGCATGATTATTGCCTCTATACCAGAATCCGGGCCGGAGACGAAATCTACATTGTTTTGTATGTGGATGACCTGTTGATTAGCGGAAGAAAACTGGAGACCATCACGAAGCTGAAAATGCAATCGACGACGATATTTGAGATGACCGATTGCGGGAAAGTCACCCAATTCCCGGGCATGCGCTTGTCTTTCAATCATATACAGGGAAGCTTACGGTTGTTACAGGAGGAAAGCGTGAACAATCTTTTGGCACTTCGAGAGGGTGGACTGTAATCCAATGAAGTCTCCCATTGAAAAGGGAATTCAGCTAACTCGTGCTGGTGACCCACCAACCCAGTCATACAGGGAACTCCTTGAGTCGTTGACGTACGTCATGTTCTGTACCAGGGCAGACATTTGCTATTCCGTTAGTTTCTTAGGGAGGTTTTACCAGAATCCAACAGCTCAGCATTGGTAAACCTTGAAAAGAGTAGTTCGCTATATCAAAGAGACGAGAACCAGGAATTTGGAATAGAAGTGAATCAAATCTGCACCGTTGATAAGTTATGTTGATGCAGACTGGGACTCGGAAACCGAGGATCGTTCGATAAGTGACTTGGCTTTCTTCGTTTTTGAAAACTTCGTCAGCTGGTCAAGCAAGAAAAAAATCACCGTGGCTACGTCATTCAGCGAGGCTGAGTACATCAGCTACAGCTCGTCTATATCAGAAGCAGTTTCGCTCACTGGCATTCTCGACGATTTGAAGTTGAATTCTGAAGAATGCTTGAAGAAATTGTATCATGTCATGATTTACTTATGCTCCAGGAAATATCCAAAAACTATGCGATTTTATGTAGACAATTTATCACCATAGTCTCGTTTCATTATGTTTATAAGCATTGTGTATTTTTTCACTAGTTTTAACTTAATTTGACCAAAGTAACTCTCATAGCTTTAGAGCTTTCATTCGGTGACAAATTCATCAGTAAATCAGTATGGGAATTATCAATTGTATTTTTCGGATTTTTCGAAGTAGTCTAGCCGTCTAGCCGCCCCGATATTTGTATTATGTCTTTGATATGCTGCAAGCATCAATATTGAAAATAAATGACTAGCTGAGTGTGTTTTAAATTAGATTAGTTGAAAAGAAGAAAGCTCGTTCTCACTCTACTTCTTGCTACCACGTTCTTCACACCGCCTCTTTACTTGACAAAAAATTTTGCCAAATTTGACACAATTTTGTCTAAAGTTAAGTTACTCAAGTTTTGCTAATAATTCAACTTCAGAACTTGATCGTCATCGTGGCTTTTCAATCAACAAAGCAAGGTTTCAGCATCTTGGCTTCCAAGAGCGTACATAAGGTATTATGCGCGATTAACCATCAATCACCTAGCAAGAAAATTATCTTTAACAACCAGAAGATCTATTTCATGGTTTAACATCATTAAAAAGAATCTGGAAACCACATCGAAACAATAATCGGGATATCCGTTTACGGTTTGCCCAAGCCATCATTAACAGTTGGTTGACCTATGCGTTGAAACTAATCTGTATCACCCGCGAAAACTTTAACTGCCTTCCATTTCGGCTGTCGCAGCCTGAGTCTAAATAAGTGTGCCCCTCTTCGACTTTTGTATTGACAGCTCCATCTGGGGAAAACGTCGAATGGAATTCTACGCCGAATCCACGGTTCAAAAAAATTGGTAAATATCGGTACCCTGTATTGGGTATTGCAATATCCGAAAATCAACGTGTAGCATCGAACTTTGAAGCCGGGTTTAGAACTACTCAACGGAAAATCGGCGAACTACCGAAAAATTTATGCGGACGGATCAAACGCAAATGTTGGTGCCGGATTCGGACTTTACCTGGAAAAGGAGGCACAGAGAAATACTTGTCGATTGCTCGATTCGTGCTCAGTTTTCTCGCCAATATCGTTGAGGCTCTCCGGTTCAACGGTTGTGGTGTCCTATGAAAGCAGCACCATTGACGCCTTACAAAAGGTTCGTCCACTGCGTGGCAAACCAGCACACCAGTCTCGTTAATACAGTTA
The DNA here is from genome assembly GCA_034211315.2 of Aedes japonicus. Taxonomy (NCBI): domain Eukaryota; kingdom Metazoa; phylum Arthropoda; class Insecta; order Diptera; family Culicidae; genus Aedes; species Aedes japonicus. Next base: position 19,962 of record JASCZW010009791.1, read on the forward strand.
TTAAAAAGAATTCATGGATTCAAGCGATTCAACTCCTGTTATGACAGTAGCACCCAGCTACAGATAGGCAGTCGATTCAATGCCACGCACAAGAGCTCGGCCTCTCGCAGACTTCAACTTGATGAATTCTGCTTCGGGACTAGGGTCTGCCCTCAGACAGGATCCAATTGACCCAGGAACTCAAGCTTAACGATCATAGAAGCGACGAGGCCAATTTCTGGATGAACGGGTATATGAACAAGCAGAATTGTCGAATTTGAGACAACGTCAATCCACACGAGGTCCACCAAGTGGCAATGCACCCCCAGAAAGTCGCTGTTTGGTGTGAATTTTGGGCAGGAGGCGTCATCGTCATCAGTATTTCTTCGAAAACGACGCTGGCGTGGACATCACCGTCGACGGAGGGCGCTACCGGTCAATGATAACGACTTCTTCTGGCCTTAACTGGACGATATGGATGTAAACGCTATGTACGATATGCACGAAACAATCGATATTCTGCGTGAGCGAATGCGGGCATGGTTATTTCGCACGGAGGTGATGTCAATTGACCACCGAGATCGTGTGATTTAATACCGCTAGACTATTTCTTGTGGGGTTTGGTGAGTCGCAGGTCTATGTCAATAAGCCGCAAACCGCCGGTGCCCTCAAAGTCAACATTACTAAAGCAACCAACGAGATTCAGCCAGATTTGTGGGCCTGAGTCATGGACAATTGGAACTCTCGTATGTACGCCACCAAACGAAGTCGGTGCGGCAGTTTGAAGGATGTCGTATTCCATACATAATGGTATTGATAGGCCTTTCAAACAAAAAATAAATCTCACCAATATCTCCCTCACAGTTTGTTTTATTCAACTTTGAAGATTGTAAACGCTCAGTAGAAAACCCTTAACAAATTGATTCTACGCAGATTGCAACAACAACAACACCGAACGAAAATCTAATTGTGAAACGAGAAAACAAAAATCGTTGATTGTAATGCGTAGTATTCAAGATACTCGTACTTGTGGGTCCTCTAAAGACCAGTTCTTTGGTTACACTCCCTCTACACTCATTTTTACGGTGACGAACCAGCTCAGACGGCTGAAATGCACCCAAATAAAGATATTTACGAAGCTGTTTCTGTATCCTGTCCTTAATTTCAAACCTTGATAGACGAGTTTACCCGAGACCCCACGTTCAAGGTTTGACTTCAGATTGCTCCACTATTTTATATTGTTATGATCATTCTACTTCATATGGCAAATTAATAAAATCCATACTGATTCCTTGTGGTAAAATCCCAAACTAATGACCCAAAACTATCGAAAGATTATTTCGCTGCATGTGATGCTTTATTCTATATGAAGCCGTTCAGTCTACACTCAACAAAAAAAAAAACTTGTTAATGTTCATGTCTGATTGATCAACAAATGTCATTGAAAATAGCTTATATTTCAATAGTTTGGTTTCTTAATTCTGAATTAGAAGAAAAAGGCTTGCCTTATGGATGAAAGCTTTAAGATTTGACATATAATTTTGATTAGACTTAACATTGACATTTTTTTTTCGCTCATCATGGCGCTTTCAAATCAGGTGCTGAGAACATGTTCAAGGTAAATTTTCTAAGAAAAATACACGCAAGTTGAGCGCAGTAAAAAGCGAACATGAACTTTGCATACGGAGGAAAGATTACGCTCAATTCAAACCGATCGAATGAATTATAAGCCGATTTGAATAATCACAACAAAAATAATAAGATTCATTTATCTTTTTTGGTATATATTTCAATCTGTTATGAAGACTATTTAGTGGCTGATAATGAGTATTTTCAATAGCTATTATGAAGTTGATTCGATACGATAAATAAACCTTGCGTGTATAACGTATAAATATAATGCAAAATGGAGTTTACTTAATACATAAGAAAGGAATTTTCTTTTCGTGTAGCGACTCAATAGCAGGCAGTTAATCATGTTCATAACTTACATCGACTAATAATCAGACAAAGGTTTACATCTTCCCCAAAAGAACAAGATCTCTCTATGGATGAAAACAATCCCGTCCAATTTTCCGCCCGATTAACCCATTGTGCATCGCCCAGTCACCGACACCAGACAGCCGAAACAAACAGGAAAAAAAAAACGTCCAAACATTTATAATTTCACACTCAACCGGCAGGCACACACTCGGCGCTTAGCCCGAGCCAAGTTTCCTCTGCTACAAGCCAATATGCGTACGAAAGAAATTTCATTGATAGGTTCTCTGCCGGTGCCCCAACCGCACGATTCTTATCGCGGATCGTCGTGTTTTTTTTTCAGTTTCGGCGCCAATCCAGCAAAGTCATGCACGTGCTCGATCACCACCGGACTGGGGTGCTACAAATTAAAGAACGAACTGCCCGGGCGATCGATCCAGTGTGTGTGTCGCCTGCCGTTTGCACTTGAATGGAATCAAATTGATAACCTAATAAAGTTAGAAATTCTAATCAAACAAAGCCCCAAATTGGCGCGCTCCGACCTCCGATCGATCACTTTCGGTTCGGAGGAAACGAGGCGGGTCAAGTGTCAATATGCTGCCCATACCGTACCGAAATTTGATTACGCCGATCGAATTTGGATGACGTCGTGGTGATCGAAATGGCTTGTTCGGTTTCTGTGAAATACGGAGGGGTTATCATCGTCGGTGTCGTAAATATAAAAGGAAAGCAACCGAATTCAAAGCATATTGGGAATGATGCAATAATTAAGTGCCGTGGATTATTGCGTCTCAATTTCTCGAGAATGAACCCGCATATGTGCTGTTTGAAATTTGAATTACACCAGGAAGGCAAGTAACCAGCACCAGCAGCAACAGCAGCAGCTGCGATGAAGTCGTCGACTCGTAACTCTTCCAAGACTTGGCTAAGTGTCTCTTCCTGGTCGGTCGGTCGGTGAGGCTATCCGCCGCCATATTGAATCCATTACCGCTAATGACATCTTTCATTAAAAAATAATATTCAAAATTGCGATAATATATCAACACTAATGGGAGCTGCACTGGCCTGGCTGTCACGGGAATCCTGTCAGCGTCAGGGGTGAGCTGCGGCCATTGTTTACACGTTTTTCACTTTGCAGCAACTCCGAAAAAAAGGAAGTTCATATCTGCATGGAAATGCCACCACAGCCGCCTCGAAATTAAAGGTATTATTTGGAAATCACCTGATATTGCTACTCTACCGCTTAGGTTCGCGAATGCAAGACCGAAGGGGCAGGACACAGCCGTCGCTGCTATTATTTCGGCGCGTTCCGTATTCTTCCCTCTGGGACCCTTTGTTTCCGGTTGGCGCCTGCTGTAGCTGTAGCAACTTACCTGAAAATGGAAAGAGAGAAAAAATATTATTATCGCTCCGCAAGGGGTAAGACACTGCACAACGGGAAGCAATTTTCCCGATTGCTTTTCAAAAATAAAACCGTGGATGGATACGAGTGCGCCCCAATAACAAGCCTGCTTATATGGCCGAGTACCGCCGAGCGAGGATGAATGATTGAAAAGAAATTCTGCGACACAAAACAATGCACCCCATCTCGTTCATTACCAATCTTCGCTGGATTTTGTGAAAAGTGCACTTTCGAATCAACGACAACAACAACAACAACAACAACAGTGCATCGCCGCGCGTCATCTATCAAAACGACCGAGTGGCGGAACGTGCTCAGGAACTGCATCCCGGCGTTGTGTTCGTTTGTGCGATATTCTACTGGCGAATCTCAAAGGGGCCTTTAAATATCTATGGAAAATCATAACAATAAAAGTCAGAAACAGCGGGTGACTGAGGAAAACTAGTCGAAATCAAGAGGTCTCAAGTGACAGGTGACACCGCGTGGCGGGTGGAAGGGGCAAGACACAAACGTCATTGACTTTTCATTTATAGCCTCTCGGCTCTGATGACGACGATGATATAAGAGTGCCAAGTTGCACCCGGTATTGTACGTGTTCGTTCGTGTGTTCCCGCGTGTGCTGAGGAGAAGATGAAAGGGTTTTTCCTTTCTTCCACTGTTAAATCCAGGAGAAAAAAAAAGAACCGTATAAGCGGGGGAGGGGCCGCACACCCAAGCGTGAAAATAAAAACACAAACTGTCAACTCTTTCGTTCAGCACTCATCATCCAATTTGACGCGAGTGCGCTTCTTTTCAATAATAATCAACCAACGACGACGACGACGACGACGACGGGGAGGATGGCGACGTTTGGCAGTAGGCCCAGTAATCGTTAATTAGATGAGTCGTAGCAACGAATATGCTTCTTCCTGCTGCGAGCCTACTTTTCCATCACATTCATAAAGACAAAACAAAATCGGAGCCTCTTCGCATCAAGATGGCGCTTCACCACGTGTGGATGGAAGCGCGTCGTGAGGTTTTTTTTTTTTCCTTAATTAAGACACACAACTCGGCGTTCAACCGTGGATATTTTTCCATTATTTCCACCGGGTTGTAACAAATTTGCCTGCAAAAGGAGGAAATCACATGGGCGCGACGAAGCCTGCTTGTCATTCGAATTGAATTGAAAACCAAAGATCAACTTTTTTTTTCAACTGCCTAACGGTAGCTTTTTTTTTTTTTTCTAATTACGCTTGGGAAAACAGGAATTCTACGGATGGGGTTATTCCTTTTGAGTGCTCTCACCTCGTTCGCCGAGGAGAGTTTGAGAGACGAACGACGCCGGCGACGACGCCAACGAAAGGTATTTTTTTTTTTATTATAAACTTATTGAAATTTTCGCATTCATTGCTCGCGGTAGAGGTGGGGGTGGAGATGTGAGGTGTGGTGCTTTTTTTGTGTCCTGCTAGAACGTGGCAAAATGTCAGTTGTACAAATTAATTAATTAAAAAATACACAAGTTATGTGAAGTGCGCGAAGAAAGGAATGGTTTCTATTTTATTTCCAGATGTGTGTGTGTGTGTAAGTGCATTGGTGGAAGGATTTGCAACGCGACGTTCGTTAGTGTAATTGAATTGAAGTTGTCTCCTTGTTTGGGTTATCGTTAAATTTGAATAGAAATCGCGCAGGCTGTTCAAACAGGTTCGCGACAGGTTGTCGGGTAAGGATTTCGAAAGACTTGAGTGAGGTGTTGTGAAAAGGTTGGAAATTTGAATGCTGAAACATATTTGGAGGCTGACGACGCTGGGGGTGTTTTGAGTTGAACTTTTTTCGGTGTGGACAATTAAGACACTCGACATTTTCAGAAACTTATGAGTATTTTGTCAAACATTGAAAGAGTGCCGATTTTTATATGACAGTTGTCAGCATCATGGTGAGTGAGTGTCATCAATGACATTCGTTGCAACTCTGGAAAAATAGAAGTTCGCTGAACAAGTTCAAAATTCATAGTTGCAAAAGTTACAAAATACTTAGATACAAGATACATTGAATTTTCTGAGTTATCTAATGCCAGATTGTGCATAAATTCTTTGAATATTTCATGTAAATTCAAGCCATATATCGCTGAAACTAGGTATGTTGTATGAAAGATTGAAAGTAATTTCAATTATTACGCTTAACTTTGCGTGCAACTAAACGAGAGGAAATTTTACGAGTCTGTTAAAATGTCTTTCTGTTTGTCTGTGTTTCTTGCTAGGGTTGGAGGCTCAAGTCGGCATTAGCTGAGGGCAGTTCCTTTTACCCTCAGCCCTTTGAACCGTTTTACCAAAATTGGCATGACTGTATGAGTAACACATAAAGCTGGCAAAATCAGACAAAAGCCGTAGGGTTCAGGCTGTATCGAGAGTTCAAGTCTACGAAACTATCGTTATCGATAACTGAATCGCGACTTCCTGATTATGCAAACGCCTGAATCTAGCCTGTTATAATGAAACGATTGCAAACATTGTTGCATAGCTCGCATGAAAGATTGCAAACAATTTCGTATGGGTTTACGCCTTTGGCTTGAGCTCTTTAAAGGGCAAGAAATGTTTCTAAATATGGTAAAAGTTCAGGCAACCAGAACACAACTGCGTCCCTCTTAGTAAGGGGAGCAGTGGTTTCAAACAAGTGTGAACACCAATTTCTAGCAAATAACTCCGAAGAACATATATTAACAGGCACATATTTAGTATTAACTCACATCTAGTCTGATGTAAAATCATAGTCAGATTGATCTCACCGAAAGCCACCTCCAAAATAACAATAGCTTGTTCGTTTGTGAAGATGAAAAATTTCGTTGCTGATCTTTAATTAAATGCCATCATTGCAATTAGTTAGGCATCAAATCCAATGCACTGCCAACACATGCTAAAGGGTAAAGGGTTATATGGCAGCAAGTGGGACAGCACCATAGAAGCAAAACAAACAAAACAAGCAAAACAGCGCATCGTCTCTTCAGAACGCGGTTTCATTCAAGATACAGCTGTTCCCAAAGTATGGCCACTTCCTTCCAATCAAATTTTTTTTTGACTTTGAACAAAACACTTCTAGGATTTTTTTTTCAATAGGGCGAATCTAACAATGAGAGATTCTCTCCTGTCTCGCTCTCTTTCATTTATTACAGCGCCATTATAAAACTTTCGAGGGATTTTTTAGTACAGATCGAAACACAACAGTGTTGACTAGCATACTCTACAAATAGTAGAATGAAAAACGTAAAGGTGGTAGGAATGTGAATTAAAGAGAAAGTAATCGGAGGGAGTCTCTCAATGTTAAATTCGCCTTAATGATAAAAGTTCCTAGACTTCTTCTCTTTGATACTCGGCTGAGCTATCTGGGGCCACAAAACACTTATAAACTTTGCTAACAATAAGCGAAATTAAAGGAAGAATTGACAGCGAAATGGAAAATACGTCCACAAATAAAGCCAGTGGAAAACACGTCCGCCTACTTCGATCTTTCTGGCAAAACTGTTTGTCCATGGCACTGGACGCATCTTGTTCAAAATCTTCATGACAGACTCTCATATAGGGTGTTCACGGTATAATTGCATCACTAGCTACCCTCTGACATTAAGTGCGTAATTCGGTCAATACACTGGTGAATCCATGGATGGTAAAGTTATGTCCAGTTAGAATCTGGAGTCACTTATTGTGTTGTAGCGGGACGGAAAGTGACTCTTTTGCAGAGGTTTATTTACCTATGCGCCCACTTTCTGTGATATAAATTTCTCGGTGTTTCTTTAAGAGAGTCAAAGTTATTCTAGATGGAAGCCGAGAGGAGAGAAAAAATTCGGCACACTCACGTTGATAATCCAACTTGGTCCGCAATAAAAATCACAAAAACGTTGAAAATCGCCAATTCAACCATGTATGATGTGCTCAAATGTTTCAGGGAGCGAAAGAGCGTGAATCGAGTGCCTCAAGGTAAGTGCCGTAGTGGAATATATGACCGCAAGCTGAACCAGAAGGTGTTGAGAACCGTCAGAGCAAACCCTAGAATATCAGATAATGAAATCGCACAAAAATACGCTGCTGCTCACAGTACCGTTCGAAGAATTCGTTTGCGAGCAAGATATCGTTCATATCGAGCCAGCGAGCAACCAAACAGAACGTTGAAGCAAAGTTTCGTCACCAAAACTCGAGTTCGGAAATTGTACCAGCAGGTTTTGACGAAGTACCAAGGATGCCTGCTCATTGACGATAAAAAGTACGTCAACATGGATTTGGCAAGTTGCCACTACAGCCGGAAAGTCATCCAGTGGTACCGCGACAATAACGTAGATTTCATCGATAAAAACATAAATCCACCCAAATGCCCGCAGTTCCGGCCCATCGAGAGATTTTGGGCAATAATGAAGCGGATTTTTTTTTTGTCTTTTTTAGGGCGACTTTTAACCTCCTGGGCTAGTTTGTCACCTAAAGCGCAAGCTTTAGAAAAGTGGAAAAACGGCTCGGGACGCGACTCAGATGACCAAACTGTGGAACAAATATGTCAAGGAAGAGCGGAATGAAGAAGAAATTACGAATTTTCATTAGAAACGAAAGGAAATGATTTGTGTTGTACTTTTTCCTTAAATTAAAGTGAATTATCTTTGTTTTGATGTATTAAACTTATTTGTACGTCAATCCGTCACCGAGATACAGATGATTTTATTATTCCGAATTCTTAATGAACATAGCTTTATTGTGAGTGAAGTTTTAACATTTATTTCCAATTTTTAATAGGGTTTTAGTTTTTTTTTTGGGATTCGGATGAGCCTGCCGCGAAAGAATCTGTAAAATTCCTCATTGTTGTTTTTGTGTGAATCCTTTGTCGGAATGTATGGTTGGTGTTTTGATGAATCTGTCGTGAAAATCAAACGGCATCTTGTCCGGCATTCATGTGAATTCATCGTTGATAATCTGGAACAACTCTCGCCAAGATTCTGTTAAACGTCTGGCCAAGATTCTGGCGATTCGTTGGTTTGCATTCTAATACATTCGTCATTGAAATTCTAATTAATTTTTCTACTAGAATTCTACTACATACTTCATAAAGATTCAAATGAGCTTTTGGTTAAGATTTTGGTTGTTCCTTAAAAATACTTTTATTTGAAAACCGAAAACGAGACAACTGTGACAATACAATATGGTTGAGATGCTAAATGCTTAAAAAATCATTAAAAGCGTGGAATATCACAATGTATATCTTCCAGCTCATTTCATCTTGAATTTCTAGCTTAGTCAAATAGTTTCGAAAGCGACATCTACGGAGCAATAGCAAAACCAAACTTTCTACGCCATTTTAATATTTCATCTGTCATAAGAACGTACTTAAAATTTCATTTTGGTCTGTCGATTCAATCTTTGTTTACAAGCGATTTCAAGTTGACGTGTCAATGTATTTTTTAACAATGGAAAAATCCGAATAGCCTCCAGTGATTAAATTCTTTGTTCTGGAAGGTTTATCGGCTACCGAGATCCATGTAAAGATGCAGAAAGCATTTAAAGAGTGTTCTTCTTCGTTTCCAATCGTTCTCCGATGCAACACCAAAAATCATAACGAAAATACAGGATATGGTTTTAGACAGAGACCGAAATTTTCGCCAACTTGAGAAGAAAAACGTCATTTTTCACCCACTTGGAGAAAAAAATGAGAATGTGAGAAGCGAGAGAGTACTATACCCTCACAGTAGTTTTTGCGAGACAAGCAACGGCGATTTTTAATTTTCGGAGAGCATGAGTAGCTGAAAATCGTTTCTTTTTCAGTGAATTCTAGATGCCGATAATTGTTTTTCATTTACTTTTTGACACGTGAAAATGCACCCGTCTTCATGCTTGTTTTATTCTGACATTATAATTTTATAATTATGGTCCATGGCGGTACCAGCGTGCACCGATTGGCCTTATTTTCGGTTTTTTCTCCTTGTATACATTCTAAGCATGTTTTCAGTGAAAAATGTGACATGAGAAAATATGTTCGTTGAAATATGCAAGAGAGACGATAATGAATTATCGACGAAAAAGGAGAGATGAAAATGTGAACGGTTCGCTACTCATCGACAACCTGCTTGTGAGAGAGCATGGTTTTCACCCAGCTGAGTGAGAATTTCGATCTCTGATTTTATCTGATAGCTGACACCATAGGTATCTCACATGGAACAACATGGCATATTTTGGATGAAGTTTTGGGTTTTAAAAAACTGTGTGCATAAACCTTGCCACGTTTGCGAACAATGCAACAAAAACACGTTCGAATGCGACTTTCTGAGCAACGTTTGGAGCCAATTCGAAAGGATAAAAAGAAATTTTCTGCGTGGATTCATCACTATGGATAAAACTTGAGTCTAGCACCATGATCCTGAATCAAAACAAGCGACTAAAGAGTGGTGTGAACCATGCACTTCGGCTCCAATGCGAGTTCGTGTCATGAAATCGGCCAAGAAGGTTTTATCGTCAGTTTTTTTGGGATGTAATTTTATTGAAGAATTATCTCCAAACTGATATAACAATCAACTCTGATTATTATCGTTACCTTTCGGACTAGTAGCATGAAACAAATTGTGAAAAAAGAACCGGTTTGTAGAAGGAAAAAATCATGTTTCATCAAGACAATGTACTTGTTCACACTAGCAATGGGTGATATCGTATCGAAAATCGAAAAATCGATACTTCGGTTTCGATTTTTCGATTTTTTAATCGATTCTAGAAGCATAACAAATCGACAGCATTGATACGTTTCTTTCGATTTTTCCATCTGATACCATGAAAAAATAGTTCCAACTGGAAGCCTTTTGAGATTTACACGATCAAATGGTATGTCATACACAGTTTGTTCTCAATCTGGATATAAGAAACATAATCAAAATTACTAACAATTTATACATGACGATTTTTTCCAGGTTCACGAATATTCTGCAATTCTCAACTCCGACAATCCGGACATTTCGGGTGACCTACGATTTCGTCGTACTGCGTTCTATGGATACTCCTCAAGCGTGGGAAGGCATTCGCAGCGACTATCCCCACATTTACCCAATCGCTCGAGATTTCTTATCGAGAATGGTGACCACTGTACTGGCCGAGAGATTGCTTTCTCGGATAGGGGAAGTTGTGAATAACAGGCACACGTTGAATTCCACACGCATGGTTAAACTGGCGTTCTTGAGTTCTTTTACAAAAGTATACTGGAATAACTGAATCAAGAACCTAACATTTTGAACTGATTACCTGAATTATCTGATTAGTTTTACACTTATATAGTCTTTCTTTGTATTCTCCCATACGCTGAGTAACGATCTATGATGATTAGTTTTGTTGTTGTTGTTTTAAATCTGACTTTTTAATAAGTGATGTATCCCGAAGTAATTAATAATACTGCACTCAACCAAATAATCTTATGAATTTCATAAGGTTCAACGTATGAACGATGGTTTGGAATTTATTTAAACTGACTTATAAATGGATTTTGTTTCACAGGACGTTGTTCTGTACGCATTTAAGCTTTTCTGATTACAAGTGTTGATATATACTAGTGGGCAAGTCACTGAACCCATATACTCAACGTTCAAGGTTCGAATCCCGGTTGTTCCATATTTTTATATTTACAACATCATTCAATTAATAGTGATTTCTTATAGCAAATAATCATAATGCAATCGTATGAATATTGAAAGTTTATTTCGCTGAGTGTACATAAAAGTGATGTTCAACTCATTTTCTATGTTCTAATGAAAAGTATAGATATGAAAAAAAATCGTTTCTTTGCCATCAATTAAATTGGAAAATCGATTCTTATGTTCAAATATAAATCGATACTTACGCATAATTTGCCCTATGCTAGTTCACACAGCTCAAAAAACCATCGCGAAAATCAGTTTATTGGGGTACAAACTGTTCGCTAGTAGAACACATGTTGCCATTCGGTTGTAATAACATAAATATGACTTGCCAAATCATAATCAAGCTGCTACAACTAATTATGACCGTAGTGTGCTACTTGGGTTGCTGCATCCACCCAATTTGCCTTTTTTAAGTCCCTCTGACTTCTGGCTGTTCTCACACCTAAAAAAAATCGTTCGTGGAAAGCATTTTTCATCAAACGAAGAGGTTAAAGCCGTCTCAGAGGAGTAGGAGAAAGTCACTTCCGTGATGGAACAAAACCAATTAGAAGATCGTTGAATCAAGTGTATTGATCTTATGGACTTTGTATTGGTCTTATGGAGACTATACTGAGCAATAAAAGTGATTTCCCAAAAAAACGTGTTTTCATCTCCGCTTTTAAAACATTTTGACTAACCTTGTACATGGCATAACTGTAAACATGATATCAGTTACACCGAAATCGTACCCCAGGGAGCGTTGACTCAAAACAGAAAAACCGCAACCGCCCGGCGCAAAACGGTGCTGATCAATGACTGTAAACTCGTTTGCGTTCAGCTCTAAAGAACTAAATAGACAATGGAAAAAAACATTGTCCCCTGGAGAAACCCCCAAAAACCCGTTTGGGTGAGATATGAGTTATACCGTCCGATCCTTTTTATGGTTTCTCTCCGCAGCAGCACCAAGAACAATAACAGATACGTTTCCTTCTCGGTAGCAGTCTCCCGGAAAAAAGGGGTTTCGCTTACCTCCGCTTACGTAAATTATTAAAATTATTTAAAACAAATTACAATTAATGATCGGACCCTCCCATCGGATAACGCGCACCCACCCAAACCTACGAGAAGGAAGATGAAGAATGTGCGTGTAATTTATATCGTAAAAACGACGACGGTGAACGCAAAACACAACCACATAAAATTTTCGTCCCAACATCCGCCTACCCCTTGTTTGCAGTGGTGGAAAATTTTTAATTGAAGTCCGGTCCAGGAGATACGCAGAATTTCATCCTCGACCCGCAGAAATAAAAACCGACCAACAACAATACATCCGATAAATATTTTATTATAATAAATTTCCTTAGCCTCCACACTTCTCTTGAATACTCGAGCTGGACAGCTGCCCTCCGCCAATGGCCGATGGCATTTCGGTTTTTCCGTCGAAGACCGACCGACCAAAAGTGTGGGAGGGGAAGCAAATTTATTTTTATTTTAAAATTGTTTCACAAAACCAAAGCTTTTCTCCTCGCCTGCTACTGTTATATTATTGTTGTAGATGCGAATGTGCGAGCCGCACTCGACCGACCCTCACCTGTCAGTTTCCTATCTCCCTTCGCCCGACCACTCTACCCCGAAAAAAGGCGACCTGTAATTTAGTATTTTTCGAATGGTCATCACATATAATATGGATAAAATATGTACTCGACTCGAAAGGCGACCGAGGATTTTTCTATTTTCGCTTGATTCATAAATTTATTATTATATTCAACCATTTTTATACCCCCAACCTCCTCTCGTGATATGGCGAGTTTTCTAGCTTTGAATTCTAACAAAATGTATCCTGAACGGAGAAGCAACCAACAAAAAGCGAGTTTCGAACTGGTCTCCGCAAAAAGGTTTCTCCCGTTATCGTTGCTTCTGCTGCTTCTGGACGGAAAATAATCCTTTCCTTGCATTCGTCGTAATCCCTGACCGACCGTCCCCACATCGCTTTTCACCAACAAAAGAATATCGAAGCGAGAAACAAATGAAAAATCATTTTTCCTCCGAAATCTAAACTCCTAATTCAGGTTTTACCGACCAGCCCGTCAGCCACTCTCGCTCGTGCCCTCCAGCCGGGTAGGACAACGGATTCATAACATATATTATGTAAATTCTCCCGTCCCCCCTTCCCGGTCCTCATTCACCCACCTCCGCACATGCAAATACGACATGTGCCTGGTTAGAGAATATTTTTACTGCTTTGAAGCCATGTCGAATTCGGAGCGGTGGTGGCCGGGGGGCCGAGAGGGTTCGAAAAATGGCCAACCCAAGTCATCGCCACCGACCGCCGCGGTTGTGTTTGTATGTGTATGTAGGTACTCTCACCCACCGTATTCCACCCGGGAGGGAAAGTCAATCCATCAAAAACCGAAGGAACCTCAAACCCGATTCCGGAACAGGCGATCCTCGCCTGAGGGCTAATTGGCATCCAGCAATCATTTCTACGAGAACGACCAAATGCCTCGGCGGCGCAATTCTGCCATATCACAAAAATCGATCGCCTTCGCTCGCACTCTGGAAGCAGGTAATCGGGTTTCTCCAGCCCTCGAGGTGTGGGTAAAAGTTAGTCGTAATAAAAGGCTAACTATCTGCATAAAAGCAATCCTGAATCCCTCCCGCGTATGTATTTTCGATATCATAACCAACTCCGTCCGGCATGGAGTTGTAAAACCGTACTACCTACCCATCATCATCATCTCCGGTGAGGGGCTCTCTTTGACTTTTTAAAATTTTCTCCGCAACCATCATCATCTTTTTGATCTGGTGCCTAGGAAGAATGGTATCTTCCCTTAGACCAAATGCCGTGTCAGCATTCGGTTCATATTTCGCAACCCTTCCTTCCTCTGGACCCGAAAAATCCACCACCCCACCCATTTGAGAGTGACTTGACGTACTACCCGGTAAAATATTAATTCCGTATCCACCAGGTATACGTATAGAGGTACGATATATATTAATTCGGAATACACACACGGATATATTGCATCATGGGGAAGAAAGAAAAAACAACCGGACGAGTGCCGGGGCCTGATGGTTTCTAATCCGAAGCGAACTGACCGGGGTCCGTTCACATGGTGATCTGTGGGAGAAAAAGCGACGACGACGACGACGGCAAAACCGTGGTTTGATGCACACCCGGCGCCCACCCAGGGATTTCGGGAATTTCGTTGCGGTGACGGGCGAGTTCTCTCTCTCTCTATATATCTTCCGGAACCTGAAGGACCGACCGCAAATAATTTAAATATGGATTCCTGCGCTCGTTTTGGCTGTGGCGGGTATTCGAAGGCAGTTGATGAAATGGAATTAGATTCGGTTGAGGATTCGGACCGTATTGGGGTTCCAATTTGTGGAAAAATGTATGACCATTTTTAGAGAACTATTCCACCAGAATCAGACAAGTTTACGTGAATTCTGGAGAAGAGGCTTCCAGATTTTCAACGAAATTTTGACATTCTTGACAAAATAGTATAGATTTATCAGATTTTTAAAGAAGCATTTTCGCCTTTCACGAAAATTCCGGCAAGTGATTAATAAAGCTCTCTCAAGAGAGTTTTATCAGAATTTAAAACGAGGGACTTCACCATAAAACTGACGAATGGTTCAGATTTAGCGAAAGTTTTAGATAGCTTAATTAAAGCGTTGGTTTTTTTAAATTTCAGTTTGGTAGCCACCACATTACGTAATATATTTTCTCATTGATAATTAAAAAAAAAACGTGTTTGAGAGGACCACCAGGGCACCCGATCGAAACGATTTGGATGAGAAGAGTGGGAATGCCAACCCCCTGTTATTATCATTTCGTGGATAAAGAGTAGGATCTTCTTCCCACTCATTGAGGGCATCCTTCTTTAGATTGACTGTTTGTTCATGTTATTGGCTATCATCTTCACAAAGCCACTGTGTAGTAGTCACCCTGGACTTGAAAAATGCGTTCAATAGCGCCAGTTGGGTGGCTATCGCCAAGTCGCTTCAACACCACCGGGTCACTGGGTACCGGTAACGGATTCTGGGTAACTACTTCCAGAATCGGGAACTGGAATGCAACACAATGACGGGTCAAGAACGTGTTCAAGTCACCGCAGTTTCGCGAGGTACAACGCTAGGCCCGGTGCTCTGGAATACGATGTATGACGAAGTGTTAAGATTGAAGTTCCCAAACGGGGTAAAGATTGTCGGTTTTGCGGATCCTAGAGGTTCTGCGGAGAATCCATAGCGAAGGTGAAGTTAATGGTCTCGCACTCCATCGATATTGTAGCTCACCACAAAACGGAGATCACCGTGGTCAACAACAAGAAATCGGAGCATGGATAAAAATGTGTATATATAAATGAATTTCTGTCTGAACATTATAGACTCGAAAACGACAGAACCGATCGGCGTGAAATGTTATATGGTGGAGTTTTTGGATCCAGGGAAGTTTCTCAAGATGGTAAAAGACCTCGCCCTTCTCTGCATACCCCCCCCGGCTCTCATACAAATGAAAACACATATTTCTGCATAACTAAAGTAAAGGAAACCAAATTTAGCATGTGAAAGTTTTTGGAAGCAAGTAATGTTTCTATGGTGATTTTAGATCCCTCCCTCTCTTGAAGGGGAGGCTTTCATACAAATGAAACAGAAGTTTCTGCATAACTCAAGAACTAATCAAACAAACGGAACCAAATTTTGCATGTGGGATTTTCTGGAGGTAAGAAATATTTCTATGGTGGATTCGAAACCCCTCCCTCTCTTTGAATGTAAGGGAGGGCTCTCATACAAATGAAACTGAAATCTCTTGTATAAATCGAGAACTAATCAAGCAAATGGGATTCAAATTTGGCAAATAGAGGTTTTTGAAAGCGAAATTGTTTTGTATGGTAGTATGAGACCCTCCTCTCTGGAAGGGCAGGCTTTCACACAAATGAAAAGCAACTCTGCATAACTCGAGAACTAATCAATTAAATGGAATCAAATTTGGCAAATAGAGGTTTTAAAAGGCAACAAATGCTTTTATGGTGGTTTGCAACTCCTCCGCCTTCGGAATGAGGGGGCTGCCATACAAATGAAACACAAATTTCTGCATAACTTGAGAACTAATCAAGCATATGGAACCAAATTTGGTCATGGTCGAGATTTTTGAAAGAGAGGAATGTTTCTATGGTGGTTTGAGACCTCTCGCTTTCTGGAAGGGAGGGGAGGGGGCTCACATACAAATGCAACACACATTTCTGCATAACTTAAGAACTAATCAAGTCAATGGAAGCAAATGTGGTTATGGAGGCAAGAATGTTTCTAAGGTGACTGAGACCCCACGCCTTTTTGAAAGGCGTACAAACAAATAAAACACAAATTTCAGAATAACTCGAGAACCCATCAAGTTAATGGAACCAAATTTGGCGTGTAGATATTTTGACTCCAAGAGATGTTTCTTTGTGGTTGGCGACCCGCATATATCTGAAAAGGTAGTGGGACTTTCACACAAATGAAACACAAATTTATGCATAACTCGAGAGCCTATCAAGCAAATAGAATCAAATTTGGCATTTGAAGGGTTTTGAGGGCACATAATTGTATGGTGGATTGAGAAATCTGCCCTCTCTGTAGAATTATCCAGGGTTACCAAAACACAAAACTTTGTATTTCTCGCATAGTTAGCATGTCATGCAGAAGTTTGAACCCCATGACTTAGTCAAAAACTCATCTGGAAAACCATAAACGTGCTAGTCACGTCACAATTTGTTCAATGAAGGTGCTAGCAAAGCAGCGCTGCAATCGGGTCTATAGTAAGAAATAATAAAAAAAAGAGCTATTTTGCGTACTTACACTATCAGAGCCAAACAGCTAAGGCGTTTGGCGTTTCCGGACCGTGGAAAAAATATTGAGACCTGACTGTAGACTGTAGACAGATGGTCAATAACAGTCGTTTTAGTCAATAGTTAATATGTTCCCATTACCAACGTTATCAATTTCTGAGTCATCCTACTATGAGAAACAAAAAGATTGATGCAAGTTTGTTTGTTATGTTCGTAGTTTGCTACGAAAGGCTAGATCATTTAATGATAGGCAACTTAAAAATACGTATTGCTCAAACTATTCTTTCAATCGAAAAACTTTCTAAGAGAAACTGAAACAAATCATTCATCGTTGTTCCGAAGAATGCGGGAAGGATGCTAAATGAGAATGGCATGGAAGAGATACCGTGGTATCAGGCAGCATTTTTCTCGTAACCAATTGGTTGAAGAACATATATTCACGTCAATGAGAAGAATGGATGAATATTGAAATCACGGAAAGAACCTCTACGTGTATTCGCTGGATTTGAGACAAGTCAACTCAAGTTGATCAGAAATCTTTAGTTAAGGCGTATAATGTCCTAAGGTTTCAAACCATCTGATGACAAGACAACCTTGCCGGAGCGTTGTAAGAAAGAACTACTTCGTTGCAGAAACCAAAGAACGATGACAGTAGAGAAGGGAGAGAAGAAGGGAACCAGGGCGGCCCTCTATCATCTAGGCTGTTCACGTTAGTTCTGCATCATATATACATAAGATTACGTGAATAATTTCCTGAGATTTATCTTTGGGACGATGTAGCCCCTGACGAAACACTCATCATCGCAACCAGACAAGATATAGTTTGATAACCTGGAATATCGCACTGAAAGGGACAGGACATTCAGAAAAATCAGACCTTATCGTACGAGATTCCACAAACGCAAGCAAATGGCGGAACCATGCACCATTATGTTCATGAACATAAGTGCTAAGTCAGCGCATTCGGTACCTGGGGCGCTTTCCTTACCGGGCAACTTAATAGGCCAGAGAATGGGAAGAGAAGATGTTTGCATCGGGAAACGTGAAAAACCAACCACGATGGGCTTTGGTACGAAAAAAATCTTCAGCTCAATTATTATTGTTCCCACGATAAAAATTCGGAATAAATGCAATGGCCCCAACAACGTGCAAACAAAAGAACGTGTTGGAGAGAAAATTGTTCAGGAAAGGTAAACAGCAAGTGGTGGGAAAGATGAGTGACAGAGGCAACAAGGTGAAAATATACCGTTTTATGTACCTGGGGCTAGACGAGAAGAAACCATTTGATTCAGTTCGAGTATAACCTGCAATCAACTCACCACAAGCTCAGATCGACGGTGATGAAATCGAGAAGGTAGACGAATCTGTGTATCTGGCTCATTGGTGACCGCCGATAACGACATCAGTAGAGATACAAAGGCGTGATTATGTCTGGCATTTGTGCTAACCAGACCCCAGAACATTGCCGGATCGAACGAAAGTTCGTCGAACCGGCACGTCACGACACCCACGGCGGGACATACCGGAGACCGTAGTTTTCTACCGTCTGGGCACGACGAACATTGCCGGTGATAATCAACGCGCCCTGAAGGCTTCTGAACCGGCAGAGCGCAATGTTCGATCTGCGCTGTCAGAGCGCAACGTGAGAGCAGCTGAATGACCATCAGCATCACCAGTTGGGGAGAACTTCTTCAGCCACATTACAGCACCGTCAGACTGTTATTTTATCTGTTACGTCAAGAATGTGCTGGATAATGAGCTCAAAGAAATGGCAGTCATGAACGACGGCATAAGAAAATGTCACGAGCAAGGTGGATCAATCGGCGAGAAGGACCAGCATCCTTCGGCTGACCTGTTGAGGCTGTTGATGATATGGCTTATACCAGGAAAGCAGAGAGAACCGGCCTGCGCGACGGTGGTATGCAATACGTACCAATCATCCTGGGTGTTATATCCACTGAGCAGGTTGGTGCCAATGTCGAGCTCATGTGAGGGCAGAAATAAAGGACAGATCAGTTCAAAACGCACCATTATATAAACTGTATCGCGACGAAATCAGATAAGCACCATCCAACCAAACCAGGCACCGTTGCTGCAAATGCACAACGAATCGTTGCTCAAAAAAAAGACGGAACCTTACGCTCAGCACAGCTTCACCTACCATTCTTCGATCCAGATGATTAACTGTAGATTTATCCAAGACAAGGAAGTAAAAGCCATCACAGGTGGTTCAGGACCCATGAGCCCGATGAGCAATCTTGTCAACTACGATCCAACTACGATAGCCAACTACGATCAACAATAAATGGCAAGATGAAATCGTCTTACCTTTCTACTCATTTCAGAGAGCAAAAATGGCGCTTAAACCTAGTCTATCAACCAAGAAATCAGACAAACATATGACATTAACCTCTTCTCACAACGATTCATCTAAACCTACATAATCGAGATGGGCGATGGTTGACCCTTGCTTCCTCTTTTCCTACGGTCCGAAAACATTCGTTTTTTAACTTATTTATCAAATGGTTAATTGAATTGTCGTTCATTTTTTTAAATCTTCTTTTTCCTCCAACGCTATACACCTATACACGCCGCGTTGCGTTGCGTAATAATTTACTTTGCATTCAAAACCGGGTATAACTGTTAAAGGGCGCGTTTTGAAAAATGCTCGCAAAGAGTTTTAAAGGATTAAAGAGCGGAAACTTTCAATAAAACTCGACAACTGTAATAACACCCAATATTTCATCGTTTCTCAATAGTGAGAAGTAACTGACATGCACTAAACAAAGAATACAATAGACTGTAATTACTAGTCGCAGTGGTTTATGTCCCTAATAGAGGAATAAATATTATAATAGATTATCTGACGAAGAATGCACCCAAATAAACTGCGACAATAAGTAACTATGTTCCGTTGTTCTTCTTCTGAAAGCTGGATATCCAGTATTCCTTGTTCCGGCGGACAACGTTTGAACGACTCCAGCGTCTTTAGTCTGGGCAGGCGTGTATCCAGCATTCGTCCGATTGAATCACTTCCAAATCGGATTCAGAATAGCCTCATCTTTCAGCGTTTCAAGCTTATTGCTTTCGGAATAAGCTTTTGCTTGCTCTCAACTTAGTGTTATAAATGCACTTCCATAGCGATAATTAGGAGTTGATGCCGGGTACCCGCTTTTGCATTAGTATGATACCTATGCCTATAGTGTCGAGCAATTTTCCTTAACGAAAATTCCTGAGACCAGAATTGGAGATCGATCTGACCAGTCATGTGCCAAAGCTGTTTGTGGCCGCACCTTAACCGACTGAGTTAAGGGAGGACCCGCAGGATGTGGCTAAATGCAAAACCAGGTACCAACGGTCTGGCGAGTGCGAGGCGCAGCCGAGGATGGAACTGCGCTGATGCAGTTGCAAATCGAATGTTGTGGTGTGAAATTGTTGATTCGGTGTTATCTGCATAGATATGTATGTTAAATCAAATGAATCCAGTTAATATTCGTCAGATTGAATGTAAGCTGTGGGGTACTCAGTGATTAAATCATTTGAACCGTTTATCAAAACGACCC
>JASCZW010009792.1:0-40284 GCA_034211315.2 Aedes japonicus
AATACAGAGTGTGAAGAGAATACAGAACAGAGGTAGATGCGTAATTAATGTGGCACGTCTGTACCATTGGCGTTTGCGATGGACACCACGTTTGAAGTCCGGAAATTTCATAGAATGCCTGCGTAAATAGTTCAAGTATCATTCCATTAATCAGGTTCCGGTTCTAAAGGATGCAGGCAGACTTTTAGTTGAAAACAATGTATAAGGTGTACGCTATCCATTGATTTATCCTCATTAGTTTTTTCAAAGAGGCTCAAAAATCAAGAACTAGCGACATGATGATGGTTCAAAATGTATTTCACGGCGACGTTACGTAGAAATGCCTAAAACATTTGTATCCGATGAACTTAAAATCAGACAAAAAGACACTTCATTGTATAGCTCGATATTGCACACATGATTACCTATTGGGTTTCAGTTGACAAATGGTCAGGCTACTGAGTGAGCCGTCAGTCTGTCCCACTTAAATTGTAATTCTCAAAATTTTCATTTTGATTCTACATACATTTAATAATTTTGACATATAGACAAATATTTTAATATACATTGAAAAAAAAGGTTAAAACAATGTCAAGTCTTGCAATGTAACAGAGTTTTACTGAATTGTTTTACCATAGATTTTGATAGCTGGCCAGCGATAGAGTTATCTGGTTACAGCTATGATCATCATGTCATTCAGTAACAGCGATATTCGTATCGAGCACTTTCACGTAGAGAAGGTCACTTACTGATACCTGAGTTGCTGTATAGCAAAAATATTACGGTGTCGTATAGCTCAGCATTCATATTGCTGATTGCCAATGTTGGAGGATGTCCGTTGATATTGAGTCTTGCTTCGCATTAGCCAGCGTAAAGATTGCTGAGATGTCTTCATATAGTTTTGCTGTTTATATTCTTCAAGCAGTTACAGCATTAAATGTCTTCTTCTGCCATTGCTAATCGATATCAGTTCTTTCCTGTCAATTCTCAGCAGCAGTTGCTGACTCACTCGATGAATGGAATTCACTTTGAATGATTCTAAATAAGATGATATTAAAGAGAACAGCTGCAGTTAACCTTTACCACAACAAGGCTCAGAGTGTGTTAGCTCCAGTATCAAAAAAAAAAATCCAAAGATACTGAAACCTATCCGGAATCAAGAACTGTTCTTACCTGACTGCTGACTGGGTCATCTATATTAATTTCAGAGCTGCAGAAATTTAGTAAACACCTTTGTGTATTGCCCTTCAAAAAACGAATACAGCCGATGACTCGAGCATTCAAAATGACTTATCACACAGAGACATACGCAGTATTATTGTCACGAGTGGGCCGTACATATTATTATCACTTCTTTCATACAAATAAAATGTTATACCTTTAGTCATCTAGAATCATATTGATACTGTTATTTCACTTGATCATAATTCAGTGCAAACTTCAAGATCATGAGCCACAGCAGAGGAAACAGAAATTTATACACAAAGCCAAACGAGCTGCCTTTAATTAAAATCGCTCAAATATAACAATTCGTACACTACGCTTGCATAATACTGAGTCTTAATTGCTTGATCATGATCAGAGAAGAAAATATTAAATAATAGATAGACTTTGGGAATCGGAATAGGATTGGGCGAACGTCCCTTCTAATATATCTCGAGCAATTTCTTCAAATGGACGGGGTACATTTGACGAAAATGAAAATACATTGAAATCTTGAATTTATTTCATCTCATTTGACAGGTCCTACCAAATTCCATCTCATTACTGTTAAAATATATTACATCAATTGCGCTTGCAATTAGAGTGAATCACCGCTTCATTTAGAAAATGTTTCATAATGGCCTGCAATAGAAAATGATAATACGTCATCATTTTTAATAAAGAAGTATGATAGATGTCAAATTATACGTTATTCTGCAAATGATTACTGTTGGATACGTCGTTACGTCAAGTTTATTCTCACAAAGATATGTCGAAATTCATCAAAATGGCGTAATAGTTTTCTGCAACAAAAACGGCGTAAAATATTCCTGTTTAAATATCAATTTTACTTACCAAATCTAAATTTTATCCTTGCGGTATAAAGCCTTACTTTTGATGTCGTTAAGAGGCATTTCCAAATGATATAAATACGATTTGCGTTTCATTTCAACACAAGGTGCATGCATATTTCAGCGTAAAAGGAGCTTCACACTGCCTTGGTAAAGTTGGCAAACTTTCAGAAATAATTCATCAGAAAGTTCATCAAATGTTGGCATATATGTTATGAACAACGCGTTTGTTTTACATTTTCTGTTACTTACGTCCTTTTTAACTACTTAAATAAAGAGACATATCTCGAGTACTTTTTCAAAAGGACGTAAGTAACAAAATGTAAACAAACGCGTTGTTCATAGCATGTATATATGCCAACATTTGATGAACTTTCTGATAGATTATTTCTGAAAGTTTTTACTAACTTTTACAAAACGTGTAAACTCACTTTTGCACTTTTGGGAATAATGTACATACACCGCTTGTGTTGAAATGAAACTTGCAAATCATTGTTATATCATTTGAATGCCTCTTAACGACGCGAAAGTAAAAGGCTTTATACCACAAGGATAAAAATTTAGATTTGATTAAGTAAAAATTGATATTTTAAGCAAAGATATTTTCACACCGTTTTGTTGCAGAAAAAACTAATACGCCATTTTGATAATTTCGACGTATCTTTGTGAAATATGAAAACTTGACGTAACATTTCGACGTATCAACATTGTCATTTGCAGAATAACGTATAATTTTGACGCAAGTAACATGCCATCTATCATACTAACTTATTAAAATGACGTATTATCATTTTCTATTGCAGACCGTTGTAAGAAACATTTTTCTAAATGAAACTTGATTGTTCACTCCTAGTGTAATTTTTAAGCACAGTGATGTAATATATTTTAACAATGTGTCATTTAGTGGAATTTAATTGGGATAAACATGTCTGGTTTTCAAATAGGAATAAAAATAAATTCAAAAAATTTCAATGCTGATTTTCTCATTTTCGTCCAAGTGTTACTTACGTCCATTTGAAAAAGTACTCGAGATATGTTAGAAAGGGACGTTCACCCAATCCCTATTCCTCAAAAAAGCTCAAGGAGCAACTTTATCTATTATTTAATATTTTTTCTTCTCTGATCATGATCAAGCAATTAAGACTCATTATTATTTTAAGCGTAATTGACGAAATGTGTATTATGTTTGAAGAATTTTAGTAAAACACTTCGTTTGGCACATTATTTATAAAACTTCTATTTCTCTACTTACAATGGCTCATATGATCTTAAAGTTTGCGCAATTGTGATCAAATTATGTATTATCAATATGATTCTAGATGACCTAAAAAGAATTTATAGCGGTTTTATTTTGTGACACCACTTGGAAAAAAGTGATAACATGATATATTTTTGCAGCCCACTCCGCGGAGAGCAACATAATACCGCATGTGATACTCTGGTAGTATTAAGAATCATTTTGAAATGCTCGAATTCATCGGCCCATTGTTGTTTTTGAAAGGGTGTACACAAAAAAGGTGTTTTACTAAATTTTCACCACGTACAGAATAATATAGATGACCCAGTCAGCAGTCAAGAATTAAGAACAGTTCTTAAAATTCCGGACAAGTTTCAGCTCTTTGAATTTTTTTTTTTTTTTTGATACTGGGTACTTTACCTCTGAACTTGCCTTGTTGTGAAGTAAAAGGTTAACTTTGCAACTGTTCTCTCTTTAATATCATCTTATTTAGGATCATTTACTCAAAGTGGATTCCATTCGTCGAAAATTGAAAGTCAACAACTATGCTGAAATTGACAAGGAAGGGCCTCGGGATGGAGCATCGATTAGCAATGGCGAAGAAGAGGCATTTGATGCTATGCTAGCAGAAGAATGTAACCAAGCGAAAACTTCCTGTGAGACATCTCAGCTTGATCTTAAATTAACACTTTTGCAACTGGCTAATGCGAAAACAAGACTTCCAATATCAACGGACATTATCCAACATTGGCAATCAAAGCAATATGAAGATACTGAGCTATACGACTTGGCCATGACCGCTTTGGCTGCTCCAGCAACTCAGGTGTCAGTAGAACGTTGCTTCTCTGCAGTGAAAATTCTTCTCGATCAACGACGGCTGCGAATGTCCGCTGATTTGCTGAATGACATGATGATCATAAGATGTAACCAAGATCTTCTATCGCTGGCAGTATCAAAAATTCGTAATAAGAGCAATTAAATTGCGTTTTGTTGTTACATTGCAAGGCTTTGACATTGTTTTAACCTTTTTTTTTCAATAACATTAATAAAAACTCTTCAATACTGTATGATAAAGATATTCTGAAATATTGCTCTTGAGATCAAAATAAGAAAAAATTTTAATTACAATTTAGGGTGGGACAAGATTTGACAGCTTACTTCGAGTAACTTTTGACTTCCATTTGCGTCCCATAACAACTTAGCAAAACATCAGCACAACCATTATTGAAACTATCCGAACTATACATGAAACAATCTTTTTGTCCCTGATTTTTTAAGTTCACATCGGATACAAATGTTTTAAACATTTCCTACATAACGTCACCGTGAAAATTTTATTTTGAAACCATCATCATGTCGCTAGTTCTTGATTTTTGAACTTCAATGGCCTAATAAAAGGGACCATCCAATGGATAGCGTACACCTTATACATTGTTTTCAACTAAAGTCTGCACCCTCCATCCTTTAGAACGGAACCTGATTAATGAATGATACTTGAACTATTTACGCAAACATTCTAAATGAAAATTTCCGGACTTCAATGTGACGTGAGGCAAAGAGGAAGTGTTTTGGTTCTGTCCCGCATCGCAAACGCCAATGAGCAGACACGATTTTTCCAATGAAATACACACGCGCTTACCTCTGTTCTGCTGTTCTGTACACTCTGTAGGTAGCTGTGTAAAAACACCGTGTTTGAACATCATGTTTGAAACACGTGTTATCACTGCATGTGCATGTGTATGTTTGGCTGGGGCATGTTTGAGATGAACATCAATGAACAACGAAGAGCGGGTGTGTGTTCAAAGAAAACGTCGTTTTTGAACACCATGTACACAAGTGTGTGTGTTTTTCGGAAGACTGACCCGTACTGGCTGCGTTTGTATTAGATTATACTTATGACAGACATACAACGCTGACCGTTGTACGAAATGTAAAATACTTTAATCCAGTACCGAAAAACACGTACTAGACCAAAGGAGTACAACGCTGTACGTTGTATGTCTGTGCCAGGCTTTAGATAAGATTAGATCAGTGGATTTAGTGGCAAAATAAGCTTTTTGAACTCCAATTTCACACTCATGAATTTATACACTGCAACACCAAACCCACACATTCAATTTTTCAAAGAAAATTCGTGTAAGGCATTTTTGTCTACAGCCAATCCTATGTTTCCCCCAAAGTCACTATACACGGAGATTTTAGATTACACTTCGGCAGCTATATGAATCTGTCAAAAAGATGGGTGATTTTTAAACATGCAATGTGAGTAAAAAGTACCCACCTTGTAACCGGTTAGTGTAGTTCCAGAGGTGGGTGTTTTTAATTCTTTTATGGGTGAAAATTAACTTCGTCAAAATTTAAAAACGTCTTAGAGTTTATTAGAAAGACAAGTATAATTTTTATACCATTTCGCTTTGCTCGTGTGTTAAATATTATTTCCATTTCTAAGGGAAAAGAGAAAAACTGAACCCAGAAAGTTGCCATACGCAAGAAAGGTTAGTGATTTCATAAATTAAAAATACATCTCTTTTAAATGCCTGGAATTCGTACTTATTTAATTAGTAAAAATAACAAGGCATATGTTAGAATGGCACAAGCTGATCACAAGCGCTAAGAGTGTGCTTTCGATGAGATGGTCCTGCGGCTGCATTCAATGGACTTTCAAGCATTTCCAGCAACATGTAATTGCGAACTATCCCAAGTTTCTAGCTACTCCATTGACGATGCAATGCAACAATTTTACCCGACTGTGTTTAAAATTTTAATTAAAATTCATCAATGTAATAGTACTTAAGGGGACCTCCCCCCTGGATTTGGGCAAAAATAAATTCAAAGTTTGTATTTTTTTTTTTGGTTGTGGGAGAATGTGGGAGACGTAAGAACTTTTGGTTTTGACGAATAAATTTGATTATTATTCAAGATTTCAAAGAGATAAAAATATTGTGAAAATTCAAAATGGCGGCTACAAAACGGCGATTTCTTGAAACCATGTTTTTCAATCTAACTTCAAGCCCCGGGTTTGAACTGTTAATCCGATTCCCTCCATCAAATAATTGTTTAAAAGGTTATAATTTTTTGTACGGCTTGAACTAAAAGTTGGCATTAATAATAAATTATTTATAATTTTTTAACACGGTTGAAATGAAAAACAGGAGCGAAAAATTAAACTTTTCAGTTCAAATGATCACCTTGCAATGAGTTTAAGTATAAATTGTCTGAAATTAAGTTCAAGCCGTAGAAAATATCATTATCTTTAAGAAATGAAAACTGGATTTGGCATGAAGTTGTCACCCCATGTATGGCGCGCAGAGGCTTACGGAAATCGCCATTTTGTAGCCGCCATTTGGAATTTTTACAATTTGAAAAAATAAATCTCTTTAAAATCTTTAATAATAATCACATGGATTTGTCAAAACCGAAAGTTCGTACGCCTTTTCAATCTCCCACAAAAAAATACAAACTTTGCCTTGTTTTTGCCCAAATCCAGGGGACGGTCCCCTTAAATAAAATATCATTAAATTCATTGTGCTTTTTTTTTCTTAATTTATTTTTCTTCAGATTTTCTTGAACAAATTTTGAAGACAGTATATAATCGGCTTTGATTAGATGGGTACTTTTAACCTATCCAAAAAAAAAATCTGGATTGGTCAAGATAGGTGAAAAGTAAACATCCATTTTGACGAACAGACCTTGTTCCCATTTATGGGTAAAACGCTTTTATCCACCTTGTGGGTTAGTCCACTTATTTCCAAGGTGGGTAAAAAAACTCCCATTTGTGGGTACTTTGAGTTCTCCGTGTACATATCGAAAAAAAGCAACAATATCATGCAAATTCACAATATAATCTTGCATTTTTTGTATGTTCTAATTATTCAAAATGAGAAGCTTCAAATAGAAGAACGAGACCGCGAAGCAGTTGTTTGATATTTGGCTATTTGAATTGTTGTGTTTGCTATTTAACATGGCATTAGAGGGTGGGATTCGAAGAGCGAGAATACTCAGCTTTGGCTACGAAGACTGGGTTTGTCATCTATGCGTCAAAGACAAAACACATGAGGGGAAGGACTCACTAAGAGACAATGTTAACCTTCCATCACGAGTTCTTATCGACGGTGATGAAATCGAAGTAAAGAGTGTCCACGATGAAATTGCCACACACAAAATTGATTCGCAAAATTCGAGTTTTCATCCGATTGCCATCAAATTTTCAGGGATTGAGAAATAACTATTAAACTTCATTTTACCATTTTACTCGTATTTTCTTTACAGTCCATACGCAAATGCCCGCACCTTGGCCTTAACCCCGGCCATAAGATTCTGCACAACCTGTGAATCAACCGTTTTTTGCATGTAAACCCATACTTTCTTCAGTTCCTCCACTGTCTTCACTGCCTTAGGTCGTTTAAAAAGGTGCTGCTTCATAATCGCCCAGTACTTCTCGATGGGGCGGAGCTCCGGAGTGTTGGGAGTGTTGGGAGGGTTGAACATTTTCAGCACGAAATTGACCTTATTGTCCGCATACCACTTCAGCACGTCCTTGGAGTAGTGGCATGAGGCCAAATCCGGCCAGAAAATTGTTGGGACGTTGTAGGCCTTCAGGAGAGGAAGCAGCCGCTTCTGGAGGCACTCTTTATGTACACCTGTCCGTTCATCGTGTCCTGGGTCACGAAAGGTGCACTCCGCTTCCCGCACGTGCAGATGGCTTGCCAAACCAGGAATTTCTTCGCAAATTTGGACATCTTCTGAGTGCGGACATGCTCCGGAACGCTGAACTTATCCTTGGCCGTGAAAAACAGGTTGCCGGGGATCTGTTTGAAGTCGGCCTTCACATATGTTTCGTCGTCCATGATGCAGCATTCAACTTTCGTCAGCATGTTGAGGTACAACTTCCTGGCACGGGTTTTGGCGGACTTGTTCTGCTTCTCGTCGCGATTAGGAGCCTTTTGTACCTTGAACGTTCGAAGCCCAGCCTTAGTTTTGGCCTTCTGGACAAAACCTTCGGCTTAGGTGCAGCTTCGTTAGCCACCCCGAACGGAGGCGTTCGGATTTCGGTTGAAGGCCCCAACTACGCGGTTGTGATTTTTGGTGTTGTACGGAATACTTTTCCTTCACTTCTGGGCTTCCGATCGGTGGTCAACCGTTCCTCGAACCGCTCAATCACTCGCGACACCGTGGAATTCGCGATTCCCAACGTTTTAGCGATGGAACGATGCGAGAGATCCTTGTTCTCGTGATGAATGCGCAAGATTTTATCACGCACGAGCTGTTCTTTCGACTCCATTTCCGCGAGTTTTGATCACAGGACTTTAAAACTTGCAGGATGTAAATAATGCGCTACAGTATCTCTCTGCTGGTACCATTAACGGCGGTCACCAATGAGCCCAGATACGCGAATTCGTCTACTGTTTTGATTTCATAACCACCGATAAGGGCTGAATTATGTTGCCATTGCTTTGCTATACAACATCAACTGCCACTTGCTGTTGAGTTTTCAGTTCAAAGCAATGGAAACCATAGGAGGGGAGCTAGACACCATCGTCAAACCTATCGTCATCATCGCAGCCTATGGCCCCAAGCAAGTGGCTTCGGTCTTACCGCAAGACTTCGTCAAGCTAACTCGGCGGCGGGGGCAATCGCTGGAGACCTCAACGCGAAACATGAAGCCTTGAGGGACATATTCGGAATGAATTTATCATCCAAAATAACCGTGGAGGAGGGTCACTAAACATTACTGAGTACGGTGAAGTCAAGCCGGGGCCAACAACGTTGCTTAGCCAGTCGTATACCAGAAGTTGGCTCCTCGGAAAATCAGAAACGAAGCGCAACTATCTCCGAGTCCACTTGGAACTGTTCCAGCGATGCGTCGACGACTCTGTTGATTACTTTGCTCTCCCAGAAACACCCGAAGACATCGACTGACAACTGCGTATTATTGCAAAACAAATTATCGGGCTCGAGAACAACTAAGAGCAATGTCGAAATTCATAACTCGATCTGAAGACAATTTCAACACACCGGCCTACCTTATGTTAGACCCACCTTACTAAAAATATTAAAGCCAATGGACTTCAGAAATACAAATTTTGAAACCATAATTTGCTTTCTTTCAGATTGTGCGAAACCCTTTCGGAAGTTGACCAAAATTCTGAAAAATGATCCAAGACCAATTCTGCTGCATAGTCCCCTCAATATGAACCTTGCCCCATCACAACTCAGCACCTCTGTTGAAAAGGCCACTGCATAAGGTTAACTGTTTGTGAACTCACACGAGCTGGCAAGTCTATTGTGACTCCACATAAGCCTTGCGTCTAAAGTCGCCGAAATACCCATAACTGTCCCTGCGAAAAATGGCACACTGAAAATCTTCTGTAACGCATGAGTAAATATCCTGAAAATTTTAACAAATCTTACTTGTAGTATATTGTTCATATCTGTCAAGTTTCATATTTATTCATACAGCAGTTCCAGTCGGGTCGTCAAAATAATAAATTGTCCGTAGCAAGTTTCCAGAGGGGTAGACCGCTAAAAACCTTAAAATCACAACTTTGTCTCGTGTGATAAGAACCTTCAAGGAGCGTCTGAGTGCCTGTACTAAGGAAGGGAGTGGTTGTAAAAGTGGTCCAATGGACAGTAAAATGGTCAGGAAAGTGATCAATTGTCAATTCGAGATGTTAAATATGTGAAAAGTCAAAGTTGTCAGTCGGTTTTGTGTATACAGATAAAAAGAAACATTGAGTATACAGATAAAAAGAAACATACAGATAAAAAGAAACAATTTTCTGCGTTATCTAATGCACATAAAGGGAATGCTAAATTTGGCAGAAAATAATGAAATATTTCATGTAAATTTAAGCCAGATAACGCCTGAATCTAGCCTTTTGTATGAAAAATTGCCGACATTGTTGTATGGTGCATAAAAATTGAAAACAATTTCGTTGTTCACGCCTCCTTTGGTTTGGAATTAAACGAGGAGAAATTTTACGTGCTTGTTAAAATAAATATTTTTTTCTGTGTAGTAAATCATGCACCGTGCTGGGTTACATGTTTACAATGTGCAAAAAGCCCCAAACCGGAATGAAAAGCAAAACATCACTGCGTAACGAAAACCCGCGAAGTTGCTCACCAAATCGTGTTGCATCGTGATAGATGACGAACCTTACCTCAAGGCAGACTTCCGTCAACTTCCCGGGCAAGAATATTTCGTTGCCAGTCTAAGTTTGATGTTCCGGAGGATGTTCTGTAGAAGAAATAATTGAAATTTGTAAAGAAGTACCTGATCTGACAGGCGATTTACGGGTTTTGTAAAATTAAGCGCTCTCTACATCACTTCCGGAACAATCAACTGCACGATTTACACGGACCAGTGCTTTAAGAGGCCTGTTTTGTCATTTGAAAGGACATATGATCGAAACATGTTGGGGTGGAACCGAGCAAACGGAGTCAATTTTGCGCCAAAAATTATGAACCTATCAAATTCATCGGAACTTCACCCAATTGAAAAATGCTTGGCAATTGAGAAGCCGGAACTTCGCAAAAATCCCAAAACTATTGAAACAGAGCTGGAGTTGAAGAATCATCGGTACCATTTGCTTTCTTCTTAGCTTCGAAAAGTTTCCGCTTAACTAGAGTCCAATATTTGTCTATTGGTTGATGTTCAGGACAATTTGGTGGATTGATTGTTTTGACCTCTGGTACCATTCCAGGACAGATTTCGCATACTGACAAGAGTCCAAATCAAGCCAAAATAGAGCTGGAGAGTCGTGGCTTCTGATAAACGTAAGCAACCGTTTTTGCAGACATTCTTTCGCATACACATCCTTATTGATAGTACCAATTGAGATGAAAATTTTAGAATTTCAACCACAACTACATATTCGGGAATTTGGACACCTTCTTTACCCAGAAATACTCGGCAACGGCGTTCCATTGCATTGCGGTGTCCATTGCATTGCGGTGACAAGGCTAGAATTCAATCGCGGACAGGTTCACAATTCAAAACCTGTATTTTTCAGACGACCAATTCTATTTTTTTCTGAATATGAGTTTTCCGGATTGCATTTTCTCTTATATACACAGATAAAAAGAAACACTGATTTTTCTGCGTTATCTAATGCACATAAAGAGAATGCTAGATTTGGCAGAAAATAATGGGATATTTCATGTAAATGTAAGCCAGATAACGCCTGAATCTAGCCTGTTGTATGAAAGATTGCAAACAATATCGTTGTTTACGCTTCTTTGACTTTGAATTAAACGAGAGGAAATTTTACGCGCTTGTTAAAATTAATTATTTTTTTCTGTGTATCGCATCATTTTCTCGTTAGCTGTGGGAAGGCGTGACGATATAGTTTTGATTAAATTGCCGCAATTAAATGATTGCATCAGAGATATATTTACAATAAAATCATATAACAACTGATATCCAAAGTGTATAATAATACAATTAGGTTATTCATATGACATCGCATTTAGCGATAATTAAAAACAAACCAATTAGAAGATGGTACCCCAAGTGCATGTAAAAGAAAACTATGCATATATACTGAAGTCAGTTTAAAATTAATCGCATTACGACCGACACGAAAAGTGGTCAGGTTTTAAGCGTGAATATCTCAGAAATTTCTAAAAAAAAAATCAAAATTTTTGCATCAATCGATTAGAAATATTTCCACAATTCAACTTCAAAAGAGAAAAATGTTGATTTTGGGCCACAACCTATAGAAAAACTCATACATGTAAGGGCTTGTCTTCAACATTATGTTAACCCCTTCAGGCCTAAAGAATCATATATGACCCCAAAATAAAATGGCTGCATGTGAATACGTATTATTAAATTTTTGGTGATAGACGTTAAATATTTTTGTATCTTTCTGGGATGTTCTATGTTATCCAAAATGCACTTGAGTTCTGAACTTCAGATATACGCTTGTAAACTCAGTAGCTTTCAGGGCTATATAAGATTATGATATGCCATTATTTCATAGTTTTTTAATGTTCTAGATAATGAAGACTATCCTTGAGTTCAGAATTAAAGATCTACAGTAGTAACTATAGCTTTTTGGACTATACAAGGTAACGCTACGTATTCAATCATATTCAGTGAATATTTAAGAATGTAGAGAAACATTACGAGATACACTGGAATGATCGGAGTTATCGAAACTGTCCATAAGATCTACAGATGTAACAGTAGGATTTTGGAGCATGTAAAGGAACAATATGTATTTAGCAATATTCATTGAATAGTAGAGAAGGTCAACAGACATAATGCGACAATGTTGGGATTTTCTAGGTCAGCCAAACTGCACTTAAGCTCAAAACATAAGATTTACTGTTGTATCAATAGCTTTTCGGGCTATATAATATATAGCTATATGTATTCAGACATATTCAATGTACCTATTGGAATGTCAACAGTCAATATTTTATAATTTTCTGATCCTCTAGGTAATCCAAACTGTCCTGGCGTACAGAACTTAAGATTTACAGTTGTAACAGTAATGTTCAGGCAATACAAAGAAGCAATAAATATATATATCGAATATGAATATCGAACAGGGGCTTCAAATGGTGAGTTGACAATTTCTAAGGAGGGTGCGACCGACCTCTGATCCTCACAAGTTCCTACCTCACGCCTCCACGAGTCATATGATCACAAAAGACTGCCAGCTGAAACATGGAGACGCTGGTTGGCGTAGCCTGGCAATGTTGTCAATCCGACAATAGCGAAGTGAGGGGTGCGACCGGTAAATCATATCATAATTTTCCATTCTCATATCTTTCAGGTCTTCCAGGTCGTCAGGTATTACAAAATAATTTAAAAATTAAAATTTAAAATTCTTTTTCATAGCGGTCATACATTGCCTAAATTTTTCTGGTTCATAATGGATGCGCAAGTTTGTCTACAATTGCAACAAAACAGCAGTCGGCACACATGTAATTTTTAGTTCATATTACAATATACCTCACTATATATTTTATCTTATAGGACATTGTTTATTCATAGCCTAATTCTGTATATTTCATTACATTTATTACGCCGTAAATTTCTCTCAGGTACCATACAGTTTAGGAGAGGAGGTCTTGCGGTTATAGGATGATCATCTTCTGGTAGAAGCAGCAGTAAGAATGGGGATCAATTTTCAGCTGTATCTAGCACCGTCGGAGTTGCCTTCTCGAAAGTAGCAATGGATGTACACTCAGTAGCAAAAAAAAAGCCGAGCAAAATTTTGCTTCCAAAATATGCCATGTTCAACCTACTGTAACTTTGTCAATTATCAATATTTTTAGCTGAAACTTTAACTACACTATAAACAATGTATAGACCGTATGTTGATCGAAATTTTATGTTGATCAAGCTTATAAATTTGAAGTTTTAATTACATATGTGAAAAAGTCATTTTTGGACATATCAATTTCAAAAATCCGTATTTTGTGAAAAATTTAGATAACATATTTTAAATTTCATAGTACCTAAAAATACATAGAAATAATGTGGACGAAATTTGAACTGTATCCATCAAGTGGTTTGGACTACAGCTGGCGTCAAAGTTGACGCACCAGCATATATATCCTTTTTCACCGATATTGACCGTCCTGAAATATCGGTGCAAAAAAGCCGAGGTGAATTCATCTTATTAAGACACAGGATTTGTTACGCCTGAAATAGCCAAAATAACTAGTGTAACTCACGAAATACTTCAAAATATGGCATCCAGCATCAATTGGATTAAAAAAACTACGTATACAGTGTTATACAGTATTATTAGAAGAATTCACCTCGGCTTTTTTTTTGCACCGATATTTCAGCACGGTCAATATCGGGTGAAAAAGGGAAATACTCATGTTGGTGCGTCAACTTTGACGCCAGCTGTAGTCCAAACCACTTGATGGATACAGTTCAAATTTCGTCCACATTATTTCCTATGTATTTTTAGGCTATTATGAAATTTAAAATATGTTATCTAAATTTTTCACAGAAATACGGATTTTTGAAATTGGTATGTCCAAAAATGATTTTTTTCACATATGTAATTAAAACTTCAAATTTATAAGCCTGATCAACATAAAATTTCGACAACATACGGTCTATAGATTGTTTCTAGTGTGGTTAAAGTTTCAGCTAAAAATATTGATAATTGACAAAGTTACAGTAGGTTGAACATGGCATATTTTGGATGCAAAATTTTGCTCGGCTTTTTTTTTTGCTACTGAGTGTATATATAGATGTGTAGATACTAGTATGTGTTATTATATGATGCATGTTTTTTTACAAGCTCTAGCATATTTTCATTAATAGAAATGTTGACGACTCTCTCGACCACTCAACCTTTAATTCCTTCATTATATTTTCCATTAAATGACGTAATATGACCTTAACATTTCAGTAGACGATCCTCAACTACTATTTGAGCGGTTCAGAGGAACACAGCTGTTCATCATTATTAATTGCATATCATAAATATAATATTATGGAAGAAGTAATAAAATAATTAATAAAATTTTAATTGCTTCAGATTGGTGATCCGGCCGGTATAATTATTTTATTACATTATATCAAATAATAATCAAAATTAATAAATGCTCTTCATTCCAGAAGGTTACATATCTATATGTTGATTAAATACGTAATAGTATAATATTATGGTTTTATATACAATTGAATGCTTTATTCATATTTATACCTCGATAAATAACAAGATGACCTTCACATTCCAGAGATACAGTCATCTATCAGTGATACAAAGTGGTACGAAGCTGCATATTATTATTACTGCCTTAATATTATTATTTCAGCAGGTTAATTAATTTAGTTTAACATGGTTATCAGAGGCTCGTGAACTCCAACTATTACATAATTTAACTAAATATCCTTATATAATTTTTGCTCTACTATATATTCATATATAACATATTATTATTACATTACATCTATATTTATATAAATATAATAAATACTGGGTTGGGAGGAGCACCAGGGTATCATTCAAGCTGAAACTGGACGATGGTTTGATTGACTGCCTGAGTCTAGGAGGGAACAAACAGTATCATTTCTTATCCTACCGATTCGAGTGTGGTGCAGCGAGTTCTACTCCAACAGTTTCAGGGAGAGTGACGCGCCCTTCTTAACAAGCCATCCTGTAGAAAGCTTAATGAGTATTGCGAATTGTGTTATTCGATTTGTTGGATCATATCGTTGGAAGGAGATTCTTAATTTCCCGTGGATTTCGTGTAAGTGTCTCTGCTTACGGGTCCACCCCTCCGTTTTTGGCCCTTCATACAGCGATAGTGCGAATTCAGATCGGTGGCCCAATTTGATCTTGCTATTAAGTGGAGCTGCATCCAAGCCAAGGGCTAGAGGGGATGGTGGCTACCATACATACACATACATACATATCGAATATGAATATCGAACATATTCAATAAATATTCTTTAAGGTCAACAAACATTATAAAACAATGTGACGTGCTCTGGGTATTCCAAGCTATCCTAGAATCATAACATAGGACCTAAAGTCCAAACAAAAGCTTTCTTGGCTATGCAAAACTTAGCTGTGTATTGAAACATATTCATTGAATATCTGAAGACCAACAGATATTGTGAAATAATCTTCTAGGTTATCCCAACTATCATGGAATTTAAAACATAAAATCTACAACTGTAACTGAAGCTTTCTTGACCAAACAAAGTAACAATATGTGTTAGACCAATTCAAGTGAGTCTTCTGGAAGGTAAACAGATATAATGAGATATCTTGGGGAGTTCTGGATCACCAAAACTGCCCTTGAGTTCAGAAGTTAGGATCTACAGTCGTCACATTAGCTTTATAACCTTTGAAAGGTGATGATATCCATTCAAAAACATTGAGTTCATCTTCTTTATGGTCACCAAATGATTTTCTGGAATGTTCAAGTTTATAATAACTGATTTAAGTGCAAAATTTAAGGTATACAGTAGTCACCGTAGCCTCTATACAAAAATACGATAACTATTCAATCATATTCAATGAATATTCTGAAACTTTCACAGATATCATAGGATAATCTTGTTAGTTTTAGGTCATTAAAAACTTAAGGTCTACAATTCCCTGTCATTCGGTTCAGAAAAGGGTATGGGTGCGTTCTGTTGAGTCGGTCGTGGCAGATTTCATGTGTGAATTGGCTGCCCCATCAACGTTCAAAAGTGCCTGAACCAAATGGACAGCTTGTAATGATCACTTGAATATGCG
Source organism: Aedes japonicus (assembly GCA_034211315.2). Taxonomy (NCBI): domain Eukaryota; kingdom Metazoa; phylum Arthropoda; class Insecta; order Diptera; family Culicidae; genus Aedes; species Aedes japonicus. The sequence continues at coordinate 16,500 of JASCZW010009792.1, forward strand.
ATGGGGGATCATTGCCCGGTTATTCCCAAATGAAGCACGTTGTAAAACGTTTCTTGTATTCTATAACCAAACATGTTGAAATTGAGTAAACGAGCAAATACTCAACGGAAATTATCTCTTATATGCATCTGTCAAAACATTCTGAACGGCCGTTGTGAGAATATCACCATGAAAATCTCACATGCGCATAGCGTGTTACCAATCACTAATCCTTTTTTCCTTTCTGTTCTCTTCCCTATCCTATTACCACGAGCAATATCACATGGTCATCCTAAAGTCAACTCTGCAAATGCAGTAACATCGAGACAACACAGAGCAATAAAGAACGGTATAAACCCTAACCAATTTTACTTTCAGACAAATATTCTAACACAAGGTAAGCATTCAAAAGACCACTACAAAATATACTGAATATCATCATATCGACATAATATATAACAGGAAAAGGAAGGGACCATCAGGGCACCCAAGTGAAACGATTTGGATAGGGAGCATGGGACTGCCTCCTCCCTATTGTTAACATTTTGGGGAACGAGGGCGGGCTCTTCGTCCCCATCTATTGGGTTTATTCTGTCAATCGAGGGCTCGACTCTAATGCTGTGAGTGTCAACTTGCTTTTGGAAGAGGATTCTCTTCCCTATATTCATGGGTTTCGCGTAAGTATATCTGCTTACGGGCCCGCCCAAACGTGTTTGGCCCTTCATACAGGAGCTTGAAGATCACAAACAACAATAGAATCCAGATCAAATCGTTTATCAGATTATTCCACTGCTATGGAAAGTTACCTTGCTACAATAGATGGTAGTATCTCATCATCATCATCATCATCATCATTAAAAACTTAAGGTCTACAATTGTAACAGTAGTTTTATGGCCTAAACAAAGTTAAGTTAGTTTGTTGTGCATGAATATCCAAAAATTATCTCATAATGTCTGTTGGTTATTGAATATGTTTGAATATATGGCATAACACTGTAAAGGTTTGTCTTCTATTACAACTGTAAATTTTGAGTTCTGAACTCCAGTACAGTTTGAACCGACCTAGCGCAACTCAAAATATCCTTCTTTTTTCAATCATTTCAATGTAATTGAGCATCAATTTAATCAGAGCATACCAAATCGCTTCTATAATAACGCTTGGAAAATTTTAGGCCTGAAAGAGTTAAGCTAAAGAATACTGCATTGTACAATTCAGATTGTTCAGGATTAGAGTTAGTTCCGTAGTCCTACGTCATCATTCTGAACAATCCAATAGAGCTTGGCAGGAAAGTAATAATACAATTAGGTTATTCAATAGACATCGTAATCAGCGATAATTAAAAAAAAAATAATTAGAAGATGATCCCTCAAATGCATTTAAAAACTGTGCACAAAAAATAAAATACCATTTGCTGTTTATCTTCACCTTAAATTTCAGCCAAACCACCCTCGGTCACATCTTCAAGATGTCTACATTCCAAAACATATAAAAAGTAATTCACGTGGGTTGTAATCTGCTTTCAAAGGCCACATCATTTGAGAATTAGTACACCTTGTCGACAGCAAAATAGTCCCTTCTTGGAGCTGCTTAGCTGTCCTTGAAAGTAGGATCAGCCCATGTAAACATTTCCTCGATAGGATAGGGTAACTCTACCATACATGGAACCACCATCCCTATTGAGTAACGTGGTAGTTCATTTTAACATTCAAAATTCAAAAATTGACGACAAATTACTAGCGGTTCTCAACTTAGTGTTATCAGTTATCAAGTATATGCTATAATGATAGTACGATTTTTGCGTAGTATAAAAGCATGGCAAAAACATACAGACTTGGAAAAAGAATCCATTCTTGAAATGTTTTACCCAGATCGGGAACTGAAACAGTACTTCAGCATTACCTTTCGACTGAGCTGGGAGCGATGGAAAAATCAGTTCAACTAATCTAGCAACCATGGTCCACAGTATGTCAACTTACCCCACCTACTGGGAAAACGACTCAAAGAAGATAATGCTGCTTCTGCCAACCACCCTCGCCGTCATTAATGCTGATAATGAAGCAACTCTGATGATGCTCGTCATGGGTGAACGAATGCAGCGTCCTGTTCCTGGATGGCAACAAAGGCCCCAAGAATTTTTGTTCGGCAGTCCCCTCTTTCTCGGTATTAAACAATAACAAAAGGATTTTCATCTTCCATGAATGATTTGCGCATGCAAAACCATTGTTGTTAATGCCACCACAAGCCACTGTCATCATTCCAACTAAGCGTAACACCACCTTCAGCCTCAATTGCGGAAATGATTCTGGGCGACGTTCATTAGGCTGGTTCGGGAGAAATTCGTACTTTCTAAGAGGGATCTCAAATAGAACCAGCCTACCATGCTCCATTGTCGAACTCGAACCTCGCGTCACGCTGCACACTGACTGAGCATAACAATGGCTGGATGTTTTCTATCATCTGACTGAAAATCTGATTTTTTTGTCCCTCACATCCTAGTCCCGGAGCAGAGCGCAAATTCTCAAATTGTAGCGGAAAATTTAGCTCGCACATTCCACAACAACAGTAACTACCGGCAAAGACTCGGTGACTGTGGGCCATTGTCAATGCCACCCGCTAGGATGGTAGGTAGTCTGCATATCGCTCCGTGCATCTTTTCGTTTCCTGCTTTTCTGCACTCATTTGTTGTATTGCGGTGGAGGCAGAGCATGGTGAACGAACAGCTCGCGAAACGCATTTGGACCAACAATGCCGGAGCCTTCTAACATTCCTCAATGGTAAATACAGCGGATGGTGATGGCTGCGGAGAGTTGGGCTGGGAGCGCGTGTCGGTAGCCATGTTATTATTCTCACTAACAATGGTTTCAGCGCAACGCGACTCGTTAGTATGAAACCCGATGGTGGATGTAGAGTTTCGGGAGGATTTGAGATATTTCTAAAAATCGATACAAATCAAGACGTCCTCCCGTCTGTCGTTCATCTGTGTTCAGAAATATTTAAAATCAAAACGTCAATATGACAGCATTATTTTGTACGTTCATCCGGATTAACCCAAAATTTAGTAAAGGTTACCCAAAATCATAAAAAATTGAACTACTTAAAATTGGCTAACCGGTTCTAAACCCAAATTGGTTAAACCCCCGATTTATTTGTTTTTGGGCTAGTTCTACTCATTATTATAAATTGTAGTTATTATGGCCATTGGGTAAAAAGGCGTTGGCAGTTTTATTCTTTTCAACAAAAGTTTATCAACTTTGTATTTTCATTAATGTAAATGCAGTAAAAACTACCATTTTAACCGACTATGCCTATTTTTAAACTACCATTAAATTTCAGTCAATTTTACTACGTCTATGGTACAGTCGTCAAGATTTGTAGTATATTTGACAGACTTGATGTTGATATCAACCCCACCATGGTTGACTTCAATCGCAGGCATGGCAAAATCAAACGCATTTATAGTCAGCTGAAAATTGTTGGTGGTTGCGCTTAATTTAACCATCGAAACGGTAGTTTCTACTGCGACTTTTTTTTTGCGTGTATGCTAGATTTGGTAGCACATAATGGGATATTTCAAGTAAATTTAAGCCAGATAACGCCTAAATCTAGCCTATTGTATGAAAGATTGCTAACATTGTTGTACGGGGCATGAAAGATTGCAGACAATTTCGTTGTTTATGGCTTCATTGGCTTGCAATTAAACGAGAGGAAATTTTACGTATGTATAATTTTCTGTGTACGGTAAGCAACCCAAGTCATCCAAGAAATTTTTTGTCGAGGGTTGAGGATAAGATCTTTAAGGGTTCTCTGGTTTCGAGATATTTTTATGGATTCTATTTTTGTCCGTATGCGTTAAGAAATCCAATTTAAAATGGTATTAAATAGATGTTCCTAGTAATTTGAGATTATCCTGATGAGGTCCAAGTGAAGCCTTAAAGACCTCCCACTGTATTCAATGTCCTGTTATTACTCTCTGGAAACAGTTTAAATCCAAAAAAGTGGATAGAACCACAAACAATTAAATGAAGAGTATTTCAGGAAATTTAAAGAAGCAATATATGAGTTATTAATTTACAAAACCCGAGCAAAGGATTATACCAAAATGATAACAAATATTAATACCGTGTAATCACATTTTGATAACTGAATATGTTATTATGGAGGCTGAATTAACAGGCAAAGCAACAGAAGTGATAACAAAAAAATACTCCTCAGACATTATAGCAATAACTGATTTTGTTACTAGTGAGAGCATCTTGATGACAAATCCTGTAATGTGAGCAAAATTATTTAGATTATCAACTCTATATCTAATTCTCACGCTTATAATTGATATATTTTTTCGTTGGTCAAAATCATAATTTCTAATTCAAATATGCTGATAGTATTTAAAGTTAAGCATTCAACTAGTAAAATTTGTCACAAATAGTGTTTCAAAAGTGATAACATATGATGAAACAATACCAGATGGTGATAACAAAATTTATTTAGCGATAACAACTGAAATCTAGGATATCTAGCATAAAAAAATGTGTTACTAAATTGCGATCAGTTTATTGTTTTCCTTTGCTAGGAAAGCGTCTTGATAATAATTTCAGAATTTTCCTAATATAAAACCTCCACCCTAGGGTATCCGTACAATGGAGTTCAATGCCAACCACAGTCTTAGAGGAACTATGTCTATTAATCTGTGATCGTTACCTTCTCCTCCGACAGTTGTCATGAATGTGAAGCGATCTTCTCAAATAAGCCATTTGTTATTCGCTAAAAGGAGATTTTTTTATTTTCATAAGTTTCGCATCAGTATCTCTTATCTACAGGTCTGTCTAAACCCTTCTGGTCCATCATTCAGCAATACTTTGAATTTAAAACGATAACATGGTATGACTGTTTTATTTTTTCCCATGTTAGGTATATTCATTACTGTGTCCATTTCTAAAATCTATTGTGATGTATTCCCCGTTTTAATATTGCCATATCAGTATGCCGTATCACTATTATGTGAAGCGACCGACACGAACTGACTCAAAGCATTTTCCCAGCCAGGTAATACAATTAGAATAAAATACACTACTTGACTGTGCTCTGCATTCCAAATATCAAAGGGTTTTTCTAGCTAAAGATTGCTATACAGTAACATAGTAGGTGTTGAGAGCCTTCCTTTTCCATGCCACTCATGTCGATGACATATCCTCTTGAAGTTCTCCTATTAGCTTCAGGCGATAGAGCCTGTCCACGTTAAACTTCGGACAACAAAATAAGAGCAGCAAAAAATTCAACCAAACCGATTGTTTATTTCACAATAATAGAGTTGTATCTACGTAACAAACAGTTGATTACGATGTTATTCCCTCTTTCAGCAAAATTCTCCAACTTTCTGTGGTACACCCGCCATCAGGTATCCTCAGATACGAACGCCTTGGCGATTCTCCATCTTCTCTTGAAATGATCGACCCCCTTTGTTTTCTTCTTAGTTTCGAATAGTTTCCGCTTAACTAGAGCCCAACACTTCTCTATTGGGCGAAGTTCTGGACAGTTTAGTGGATTGGCTGATTTTGGCACGTGTTTGACCTCTTGTATCTTATACCATACCAGGCGGAATTCGCACAGTGACAAGAGGCCAAATAAGGTCAAAACAAAGCTGGAGAGTCGTGGCTTCTGATAAACGTTAGCAAACGCTTTTGCAGACATTCTTTCTCGTACACATCCTTATTGATAATCCCGGTAGAGATGAAACTTTTAGATTTTCGACCACACCTACATAAGGCCTGCCAATTCAAAAACTTCTTCGGTAAACGACGTTCTTTTGCATTGTTGTATAAAAAGTCAGACCCGGAAGCTGTTTAAAGTCTTCAAGCTCGTATGTTTCGTCATCCATTATGAAACAAGAATATGTTCACAAAAAATAGTGTAAAGCTCCTTAGCATGACTTTTTGCAGTGAAATTTTGCTTGTCATCACGGTTTGGCACCTTTTTCACTTTGTACGTCTTCAGCCCTTACCTCTGCTCCACTTTTTGTACGAATGATTTTGACTTCCCAACTTAGCGAGACATATTTCACGCAGAAATATTGGGATTTTTCTAGCACCTTCCCGACGAATGGACTGGTCGGGAGCATATTTTTCGATTTGTACCACTTCCAACCTTCCGAACCACAGTCAAGCGCTGGTCAAATGATTTGGAAACACAAGCCACGGTACTTATAGGTAGCTTTAGTTTCTTGGCTAGATCTCGCACCGATAAATTCGGATTTTGCTGCCGTTCGTACAAAATGCGTTTGCACACTTAAAAGTAAAAAGAATATAAACATGTTCTACCACGAAATCAATTGGAGAGTTACAGCGATCCGTGAAATAATTCAAAATCTACACTAAATGAAAAGTTTCTGAAATTTAGCGTGGACAGGTTTCATATGCATGGGAAAAAAAAGTACCCAGTGAAAGTACTGAGATCATTCTTTGATAGTTAGAATTTTGCAAGTCATTGAAATGTTCGGATTTATGAGCCGTTTCGCTTGCCTAGCAATGTAAGTCTTGTTCCAGTTGGGCTCCACTTTTATTTTGTTCCCATTTCATGATCTTGATTCTAAGAGAGCAAGCACAGAATGGTTTAGGTCCTATGAATTGTTGAGATGATCCAAGTTTTGCTTACATGTCGGCTTTTTCATTCCCTGGAATGACCGCAGTGATCGGAAACCCAATATATGTTGACTTGGTTTCGACAGGCCGATTTTTGAAGTGACATTCCCATATAAGTTAAGAATTACATGTTGTTGATTTTAAAGAATTTAGTGCTGCTAGACTATCAGACATAATACAGATGTTGGAATCTCTATAGTTTCTATGCAAGCATTTTATAGAACATTCAAGAATTGCTTGAATCTCTTCTTGAAACATGGTTGTCCGCTATTGAGACATCTATCCCTGGACCACACAGTTTAAAATAAACATTCAATGTTCTTCGTTATGTAATGGACATAAGGGGAATGCTAGATTTGACAGAAATAACTTGGATATTTCGTGTAAATTAAAGGTATCGCTTTAATTGCGTCTATTGTATGCAAGATTTCCAACAATGTTGTATGGCGTATGAAATATTGCAAGCAATCTCGTTGTTTACGTTGCTTTGGTTTGGAATTAAACGTGGGGAAATTTTACGTGTCTGTTAAAATTCATTATTTTTTTCAGTGCAGTTACCCTTGCTCCCACTAGATTGTTCAAACTTGAACCGTCTGTATTGAAGACGATTGTTCCAGGACGAATATAAAAAAGGAGAAGAAAAAAAGGAAGATAAGAAATCTCCTATTAAAAACAAATAACTTCGCCAAGCGTGGGACTTGAACACTAGTCTTTGGCGTGATATTATTGTATTTTCTTTGCTAAGCCAGCTCCGATTGTTGAAATATCAACCCTGAGTATTTATGATTTGCTTCCCGTTGGTAGTGAAACCAGAATCTTATACAACAACGTTCAACGTTATGAAAGAAAAAAAAACACGATTACCAAAACATGGTTGGTGTTACGTAATTTCAACAGTATTTAGAACTACCCATAAAATCTTGTCCGGTTCATGTTTTTTAAATGTATGGAACCATGTACTAATCGCTTACAACAGTGAAAAATTAGTTTCAGCTCGACCGTTAGTCAGAGCGATATATAAAATTCGAGAGAACCAAACCGTTCCGAGCTTGACATATTTTGCAATACGTTTATAATACTGTTGTAAATCATTCTAAAAAGATGTTCTCTTCTATCTCATTAGTCCAATTAGCAATACTTTCTTCAAACCCCCGTTTTATCATAGCGATTTTCCTTGAGGTCAAGGATGCATTGTCAATTGCTCCTTCAATATCCGCCACTAGTGAAATTCCTTTTGCATCAAAAGATTTTTCTAGTTTTGTAACAAGCGTGTGGGCAGCTGTTACCGTTGATTTACTTGTTTGATAAGCGAACTGGCACTTATTGAAAGGCGCTGTTGTCTAGTACGAGAATTTCACGTGCATTTGTCCTGGCACACTCTAATCCAGTTGATTGATTTGTTGAATTTTTAACACTCACATTGGTTTCAGTAGAGTCAGTTTGCGCCGCACGTAAGTCATTTCTGTCGGAAATTGAACATGGAAAGTGTGTTTTCATCATTTTTTCTAATGTTTCCACAGAACTAGTAAAAGTGGCGTCCTCCTCACAGATGAAAAAAACATTAAATTTACTGCGTTATCTAATGAACATGAAGGGAATAGATTTGGCAAATAATAATGGGATTGTTCATGTAAATTTAAGCCAGATAACGCCTAAATCTAGCCTGTTGTATGAAAGATTGCAAACTTTGTTGTATAGCGCATGAAAGATTGCAAGCCATATCGTTGCTTACGCCTCCCTTGCTTTGGAATTAAACGATAGGAAATTTTACGTGCCTGTTAATATTCATTGTTTTTTGTGCTTCCTAAGAATTCCTCGGCCATTTGAATGATCTTTTGAAAGAACCCTTTGCGTTCTGGCAGCAATTAGATCCCATTGCCCTGTTTTTTTAGCCCGGTTGAATAGCTTCCGGGTTTTCTTTTGAGGTTTTTGTAATGTTTTATTCCACTTGCCTTTGCAGGGCAGCTATCGTAGTTATCTTGCTGGCTTAGGCTTGAAAGCTGTCGAGAATTTTCCTCAAGTTCCTTACACGTTTTTGAGTATCCTCCTAATTTGTTAACTCCATCGATAAGCTTTGAGTTATACAATCCCCAGTTGGTTTTCTGGGGTCTCATATAATTTCAATAAATTGTTTAATAGTTTCATAATCAAAAACGATTTGCTTGTGATCGGACAAAGACTCTTCATTCGATACATGCCAGGTCATTGATTTAGTCTGAGATCATAGGACAACATACAGTTCCCTAGCAACACACTTGTTGCAAATCAGTTAAAAATACTTGCATGCAACTCAATTAAGTCACAATCAAGTTACTGCAACCAATAAGGGGTGATTCAAAAATGACGTCCATCAAATTTCAGGTTTTTCAACCCCCTCCCCCCTCTGTCACACTTTGTCACAAATATGATTACCCCCCCCCATTGGACGTCACACTTCTGAAAAAAGAATATATGCATATTGGTTTTATCGATTTCAATAATAACGTGTATTTTAGTTCAAATTGAATCATTTACATGTGTAAAGTTCTTCTGTCCACGGATAAGGGAAGTGTGTTTTGATGGAAATAACTGGCAGAGATAAGTGAAGATATTTGTTCGACATTTTTTCTTCTGTATAAAACGTAGTTTTTTAAATATTTTTTTTAAACTGCACTCACTTAAGAAACATTTTAGTTTTGAATTTAAAATAATCTTAGTTAAAAAGTAGAAGAAAAACTTGACTGATTATGATTCAGAAATGCCTATTCAATTAATAATTTCATTGTATATTTTTATTACTCTTGATAAATATTAAAGTTGCGATAGTTTTTTAAGATTCAAAAACAAAGCTTTATTAAAATATGGTGATTCGTAGATTTTTCTCTAGACCACATCGGTATGAGTGGCTACATTAACATCTTTACAACCATCAAACTAACTAGATTACAATGGATAAAATTTAAGAAATGGGGAGTTTTAGTTGAGTTTATATCATTTTTAGATTTTCCAATAATACTTACTTTAAAAATTCATAACTCATGAACCACACTCATGCACTTACACATCTATGTATGAGATAACCCTGGGTCTAATGTGGAAACCGGTGTTTTTTCCTCACTTTTGTGCATAAGTAACAGATTTTTGAGCAAAAGTTACCGCATAATCGGGCAAAATCTGGCTTAAACACCATTGACTGATCTCAGTTCCGCTCTGGTGAATAATTAAAGTTTGCAGTGCAAACTTTGTAAAACATCAATTGAGTTTTAAAAAGTGCTTGAAATTTTCTAATCAATATTCAGGAAAGATATTTTACACAACATTATTTCACGGTTAAGGAAAATTGTTCGGAACAATCAGAAAAACACCGTTTGTATGGCGAAAAACATCAAACCAACTTTTATGCGATTGCAAATTTTGATATATCGATATTGGATGTTGATCTCGAGATATGGAAAATTATATGGAAACATACATAATTTTTCTTGTAGAGAAGACGCGCAAAACATCATGCCTCGTAGAAAAAAGTACTGAAAAATCTTGAAATTACTCAAAAGTCCGAAAAAGAATATGATCAGAAAGTGAAAAAGAAATGAAATCATGATTATTCCAACAGAAATAATTGTTTTTGATTGCAAAATTTGATATTTAGAACAATACAATTTGAAAGCGATGAGTTTTTTGTTTTTGAAATATATCGAGGATTTTCGTGAGTTACATTGAACAGTCTAGGAAATTCCACTGATATTTCATACTGGGAGATCAAAAAATGATCGCACCTTGACATGGGTTTCAAAAAATCAATATTTCAATTTTGTGGGCAATTTTGGTATAGACGATGTTATTTTTCGATTTTCCTGAGCCCTAGAAATTTTTGTGTAAAAAATTTGCAATTTCATAATTTTTCAGTTTGCTGAGATAATTTAAAGCACTTTCCACCACAAGAATATTTTCCTTAGACAATCAGTTATCGAATTTCATAATTTTACCCTATTTTGAAATTTCCATACAGGACTGAAATCATAATTTCTTGTTGATAATAAATTGATTGATTTTTTTTCGCAAAGGATGGTGTTTTATTCAAAGTTCCCGACAGTTTCTCTCAACGTTAAAATTGTGTGCAACACTTAGTCTAGATCATATTTTTTATTGCCAAGAAAATTTCAAGCACTTTTCGATTCCTTAATTATAAACTTTTTTTAAAGTAGCAGCAGGTTCTTCCTGACCGCAATCCTTAAGCACTGTCCCATATTCTATAAAATCAAGATTTCAAGATTTATAATATTTTTGTTGCTTTCAAAATAGAATATGCTAACTGAAAAGATTGTTCGCGTACGTATTTATTTTTAACAATGCTGTTTTTTCTATAAAAAATGTACATGTTACTCCAAATTCATAGCCTCACCTCTCTGCACAGCTGACGCTCCATGCTGACCAAGATCAACCAACGTCTTCAGCAACTAACGATTATTCCAGAAAGTATAAGCACAGACAGACGTTTAAGCAAGAGCAAAATTAATCAATAACTTTGTGTAAATTTTCAAATCGCTAGCAAGCGCTAGCGTAAGCAACTGTTGCTTCACTAACGCTACGTAGTTCACTTGGTCGAGGTGCCTAATAATGTGGTGAAGTTGCGGCATCTGCTAGCATGTCAAAATATCACTCGGTCTTTCGCCACATGCCACCCGATATTGACACGATGTTTTGACGTGCAATTATATGCCACAAATCGTCTACAAAACTGACAGATTTGCTTTTTGCTAAATGCTTATTGACATTTCTAGACAAAATAGTCAAAAGGTCGAAAGTAACATTTGGTGCTTGATCCCACCAACAAAATAGCACCAAAAATAGATACAAGGAGTTATTACCCTCCAGTTGGTAGTGGATGTAGATGTTAGGAACCTGGTATTTCCAGGAAATTTAAGTTTTAAGTCATTGTTTACAAATGTTACTTTCGACCTTTTGACGATTTTCTCTAGATTTAGCGATTCCTTTCAAATTGACGGTTGCGGAAATTTACACAAGTCGAGATTCAAGCTTGAATGGCTGTGGTATAAGCACACCTTATTTAAACGGTCATTTTGAATATAATGAAATATTTCAACATGTTTTGGCTGCGTCCTTTTGTTTGCTCATTTCTGAATGACAAAGCATAAAAAAGTGCTCAGTTTTGTGTTACCTATCAAAATGCGCGGTCTTACTCCGGAACACCGAAAAGTATCGTGCACAAATGGTGAACTGTGAGCGGACTCTCCTTAAGAAAATTGGCCAAGGAAGAGAGTATAAGCGTCGGAGCTGTACGATCTGCGGATCGAAAATATAGAGAAAAGTGTACGTTTGAAGATGCGCCAAAGAGTGGTCGGAAATCCGGTCCTGTTAGTCCGGATATCGATAAAAAGATCTGGGATGGCTACAAGCGAAAACCAGCGACTTCCGCTCGGGATGTTGCGAAAAAACTAGGGACCTCGTCGAGTAACGTCATGCGTGCCAAAGAAAGACTTGGGCTAAAAACATACAGAAAGCAGAAAAAACCCAAAAGAAACCCAAAACAGGCCACGTCCGTGAAACTACGGGCCCGCAAACTCTACGATTCGTTATTGTGTAGAATTCCTGGTTGTATAATAATGGACGATGTGAAACTAGATTACAAAACGCTTCCCGGACCACAATTCTGTACTGTAAGCGAAGACAAAGACCGAAAAATTCGGAAAGAAGGTTATGGTTTAGCAGGCAATATGCGAGTGTGGTAAAACATCTAGTCCGTACATCACAACGGAGACGATGAACACCCAGAAATTCGTTGAGGAATGTCTCCAGAAGCGATTATTGCTGATGATCAGGCAGCACGAAAGTCAAGTAGAATGGTACAAAAGTCAAAATGTATGTTTCGTGCCGAAAGACATGAATCCGCCGAACTGCACGGAGTCACGGCCAATCGAGACTTTTTGGGCTTTAACCAAAGCAAAGCTTCGAAAATTCATAAAACCAGCGGACGACATCCAAATTTTTTAAAAAGATTGACCAAAAGTGGTCAAAATGGTGGGAAGTACCACTGTGTAGAAGCAAATGGGTCATTGTCAGCGACAGAGGCCAGGTCGTTCAGTACCATCCCAAAGCCAACTGGGTCGATTTGAAATCAACCGCCTTGAGCACTAACGCTACCACATTACTTTGACAGTTGTTTCGATTGTCTGTCTACACAATACCTCTAGCGAATAAAAGCGACCACAAAGTAACACTATGAATACTTTAAAATTTAGATCGGATAGCTTAAATTCTATTATCAATTAAGACACATTAAAATTGTAAGTAAAAGTTGAATTTATTTAAAATAATGTTAACTTAAAGTTGATATCTACAGTTCAGCACAAATATTGAAGAATATACAGTTACATTAGACGAAAAACATACGCAACAGAAGGTCTGCTGGCTTAAAAACCTTTAGTATATCTTTCGGTTTCGAAGCTTCCGTTTTCAAGGTGCTAATTTTCGATTTGAAAAGTTCTTCACAATAGGATTCGTTTTTATATCTTGCCAGTATTCACACACCACGGTTGGCTTGTTAATTACACAGCGGGTATGCACGACAAAATACAACACAATAGGATTTTCAACAAAATCAAACTTCGACGAAGTTTCAGAATGAAGCACAGCTCATGCGGTTCGTGCTCATTGACGATAAGAACAGTAAATAAATTTTATGCACTCACACAACTAAGTAAAATGTGTATTTTCATTTACCGTACACCCAAAACTTTTAGACGCCTTTGTTTTCGTATTAACGCTGACAAATTTCAAATGCAAAATTGTTGGATGTCACATTTTGATAACCCCCCCTCCCCCCCCCCCTGTCACATATTGTCACAAATTTGATACCCCCCTCCCCCCCCTAAAGAGTGGACGTCATTTTTGAATCACCCCTAATGTCATTTTTGTGTTGCTTGGGCTAGGTCAAGAACTTCTTATTCAACTGCATATACAACGGCAGGATTGCTTCCTCTATAACATATATCTACATCACATTTTGAGATAAAATCTAAAAGGTACTCAACTTTGCTTTTGATATGTGTACTGGACCATAATGTAAGATGAGCATTTGCGTCACATCCTATTAGAAACGCTTTGCTGTGTCTTTTGCAGTACAACACGAAATTTTCTACCTCTGTTGGAGGTACATCTCCCATGTTGCCAGGAAAGTAAGCTGAGGCGACAAAAACTTCCGTTTTGCCATGATTGCCTCCATTATAATTGCTACGATTTCTCTATTGATGAATTCTGTAATCTGAAAAAAAAATTGGAGCCAGCTGCGCCTCCTCATGAAAAATAACTTACATGATTTTGTATGAATTCCTAGTATCCTACTTGTGTTGGTCCATGGTTCTTGGATTAGTGCTACATCAAGTGTGCTTTCCGTGAATCGTTTGCAAAGTACAGCTATTGCACCCTTCGCGTGATGCAAATTCACTTGGATGAATTTGATTTTTTTGTTTTTAATTATGTTTGCTTGAGACTTTTGGAACCGCAAGCCGAACACGGCACAAGGTGTCTTCCAGCATACATAGACCCGTTTTAGTAATTTGACTCTACCTTTTTTGGCTTAACCAATCGAGATTTGTTTGAAATTCACAAGAAGATAACTGATCCCGACCTCATATTTTGCACTGGTGCTGAAGCAAACAACGTTCAAACGAAGCAGCCACATTTTCATCCCGCTATATCAAATATCAAAGAGGCCAAAAAGTCAGAAAACAGTACCTGACGCAAATTTCGATCTGACTCGGAAAACGGTTCAGTCATGGTTGCATACATGCATCAATTTCCGCAACCACATGCAATGTCATTCGAAGATGAAATGCCCCCAGAAAGTTGAGAAATGAGCGATGTTCAGCATGGTGTTTTTCCTCTGCATAAAACTTTTGGTATGGCATCTTGTCTCAGTAGGCAGTGACATTAAAAATGTTGCCAGTTTTATTGAACACGAATTCAATAAACATCCCCCATGTAGCTAAAACATTACCACCGACACAAGAAACGATAGCGACAACGAAGACGCTAACCTTAAGCTCGATCATAATTTATACCAAAAATTATCTATAATCACCCACCGCCGAGGGATTCCAGTTCCATTATCCGAGTCTAGCGGTAATTTCCGTCGGTTGGTGGAGGCATTCTTGTGTCTCTTACGCAACCTTATAGTACCGATGAAGGTGCGACCTGGTGGTATCATAACAAGCAGATTGAGCTAAATGAGCGAGCGATTCGAAAGACAAAGACAACGTTTTCGGTAATTACTTTATTTTGAGACGGGAGCTGATTAATTTGATTATTTTCGACTTGACGTCGAAGAATACGCTAAGGTAGCGGGCGAGGAGTAATTGTGGCAGATGGCCTGACGATGCGTCTTCTTCGGGTGGATAGATGGCGTTGCCGAACATGTGGATTGGGAATACATGATGAACGGTAAGCAGGCTAGGTTAATTGTGTTAAATATTTGATGACGATGTTGAGCGTTTGATGTCGTATGAAGGAATTCCTCATTTAAAGTAGAGGAACGTTAGAGTAGTGCAGGGAAAAATTCTTCTTCTTAGTGTTTCAAGCTTATTGCTTTCCCAATTGGCTTATTTCTTGCTCTCAACTTAGTGTTCTAAATGCACTTCCACAGTTATTTATTGAGAACTTTCGATGCCAGGTACGATTTTTGCATTTGTATGATTGTGTGACAAGTGCAATCATATTCCGCTGCCTGGTGAACGTATAATCTATATCGTATACGTCTCTATAATTTTGTCATCTGAGGACCCTTTCCGCACATTACAAAGTACATAACATTCAGTCCAATTAAAACCACAACACTACATTTATTATTCGTCTTGAACACTACTTTATTACTACATATAAAAATACAACATTTATTTTACAAAATTGCACTATATTTATTCTTAAAAACTGAACATAAACTTCACGGAGTTCGCCTCCGGACAACTGATCGCTTCGATTGCAAAATTGCACTCTGTCTGACCTACTGACCTAGTTATTGATGTTAACCTTCTAATCTTATATTCTACTTCCTACTCTATCCAGACAAACTCTCTCCAACTCTCCGCGTTCCCTATAGGTAGTGGTGAGTGACCGTGGCCGATCGGTTCACTATTACTGACTCCTAGGCAAACCGATTGGTAGCACAGTAGAGTCGCTAAATCCGCATACAGTCTGATTCAGTCGGCTGCATCCATACGCTCATGTTACTCGAAACAATATTGATTCATGATCTTTACTCAGAGATGGCGCTGCAGTCTATCTTTGTCAAATAAAGCACTTGAGAGTTGCCAACTAGGGCAAAGTTTCTCATTGTGACATTTGTCGTCTTTTGACGTATTAGTTCCAGGTCTTTCAGCAGAGATAGAGCTGTAGTCTATGTTTGTCCAATAAAGCTTGAGAGATGTCCCGTCTTAGCCATAGTTTTTTGGTCTGAATATGTTGTTTTTTTTTTCGATGATCATGGTATCATTTGACAAAGATTAACTGCAGTGCAATCTCTGCAGCAATATTTGGAACTAAAACGACGACACATGGCATACGGAAAGACTCTATCCAAGATGGCATCTCTCTAGAGCTTTTTTTTAGCAAAGATAGACTGCAGCGCCTGGGTCCTCCCTTAACCCAGTCGGTTAAGGTGCGGCTACAAAGCAACATCATGCTGGAGGTGGTCTGGGTTCGATTCCCGGTCTGGTCTAGGAATTTTTCGTTAAGGAAAAAATCCTAGACTAGACCGACTCCCTGGGCATTTGACCAACAATCATACTAATGCAAAAATTGTATCTGTTATCGAAACCTCTTCATTACTAACTGAGGTTTTTGCATTGTGGAATTGCATGTAGAAAACTAAGTTGAGAACAAGTAATAAGCTAGTTGCGAATTAAATAAGCTTGAAACGCTAAGGAAGAAGCAGAAGACTGCAGTGCCATCTCAGCGGTACGATCTGGAACTAATGTGATTATTTCAAATGTCTTCATTTTACATTCTTAATATCTTTGCTGAAGACGGCAACTCTCTACAGTCTTATTTAGCAACGATAGACTGCAGCGCCACCTTTGCGGTGCCATTTGGAACTTATCTGTCACTCTTTTTGTTAAACCACTTCAATTTGATATTTTTAATTATATTTTTAAGCAAAAAAGAAGAATTCCGTGAAATATTGAGAGTCGGAAAATTTCAGCCCGATTCGTTTAAAAAAATAGGGTACATTGAAGTTCCGCCATGAGTCAGAATTGACCCCAATATTTTAGGAAGGTTAACTTCACATCTGATGAGGAGTCTGAGAGACAACTCAGAAAACCAATCCGAGAGAAGCAACATACCAGCACCAGCCAGCACTTTGAGACTCATCGTATCTATCGTTTTGTGCCTTGTTTAATATTCCAGTATATTTTAACAATTCCATTCACTACTGAACGAAATTCATTTTTCAATATTTTTCGATCACTTGAAACAAATTTTAACTGAAATATTGAACAACAGTATGTGTGGGATCGATTTTCCGTCAAACTAAAACAACAACTTGCAGTTCGCCTTAATTATATTCGCCCTTTTTCACGAGAAATTAAATGTGTTTGTCAAAACTAAATTATAAATCAATTCACCTGCCCATACGTATCGACAGATTTGAAAATAAATCATAGATTTATAAGATATTGTTAAAATCTGTCACTGCTTTTGAACGGCTATTCCAGCAGATTACATATTCCAACGCCATTGGAAGCACTTTGGTAGTCAACTGTAACTGGAAAAATGGCTTTGTTCAGAGTGATTATTATATTTACGTGCATAAATAATGTAAACATTCATGAGATATTCTCATATACTAATATACATACAAGTAAACATTGTTCTTCGGCTATTAAATTGAACTAACGCGATACAAGTACAGGTAATATGTATTATTTGGAATGTCATACTTCAAATCGCTGAGTTGTATTTGATGGCAATAACGAGTGTTCTTTTTCGGATGTTTGCCGAAATTGTAAATTGAAAATTAATAATTGAAAATTGAAAATTGAAAATCGGAAATTGAAAATCGGAAATTGAAAATCGGAAATTGCAAATCGGAAATTGATAATTGGAAATTGAAAATCGGAAATTGAAGATCGCTAAATTGAAAATCGGAGAATTAGAAAATCCAGAAAATTGAAAAATCGGAAATTTTAAAATCGAGAGGTAAAGATCATGAAGTTGAAAATTGGAAATCGGAAATTGGAGTTGATGAAGCAGAAATTGAAAATCAGGGAATTGTAAATCGGAAGTTGGAAATCAAAAATTGAAGAAAATCGGAAATTGAAAAATCAGAAATTGGAAATCGGGAAAGTGAAAATCGGATGTACGGAAACTTAAAATCGGAAGTTGAAGATCGGAAATGGAGAAATTGGAAATTGAGAACTAAGAAATAGAAGAAAAGAGATGAAATTTGAGAATTGAAAATTAGGAAGTGAAACTTGAAAAATGATGAAATGTCAATGTAAAAATTCAATAATTTTTAAAAAAAAATCTGACTGGAATAACCAAAGAGAGGCTAATGGGATTCCAATGAGATATGTGTTAAAAAAAAGGGAGAGCACACCAGTAGAACTTAACAGAAAAGTGGTTCTGTGCTGAATTTCTCTTCTCTGGCAGGTTTGCACAACAGGGACAGAGACAGCCAGTTAAATTGTCTGTTGGTTTCTTTAGGTTTTTAAATATTAATCACACTGGCTTTATAATAACTTTAAGCCCTATTTATTTTTCTTCACTAAGTTTCTATTTCTAATAAATTAACTTTGATTTAAAAATTTTCAAAATTAGATTTCATTTTAATTGAATTTGAAATTTGCAGACGAGCGCCATGATGAATGATGATTCATGTAGTTCTGGTGCTAAGCTCCGTGCTGACAGACTTTGACAAAAATCCACACGTAGAATGCTCGTGACTGACATACCCTGACACTATTCTAATTAGCATCTACAAGCTGAATCACCATTTGTCAACTGACCGGCCCTGAGACGCGTCTCCCAGTCAGAGCAAAATTGAGTTATAAAACCCACCACCTTTCCAGGATTTGCAGTCCAAATTTCTTTAGGTTGCATACAGCCACTGTGTATGCATAAGTTTGAGTCTGTGCTCTTGTTCTAACATCTCCAACTGCCAGCAGATGTTCGAGTTTCACGTTCCGCATGTGCAGAAAACGACAGAATGTCGTTCAGACACAGCCAATGTTTTCAGAAATGATATCTACTCGGGCAATGTCAGTTGCCTGAAGGCCAGTCATGGGCATCTGCACTTCTCTTGTTGAGCTCCGAAGCTTTTTACTAGTTGCAACATTTGGAATTATAAACGCTTTTGCTGTGAGAACACTTTGTGGTGAGCAACCAATTGGTCATGCTGCCTTGCTCTTCCCAAGATTTTAATTCCATTTGTGCGCACAGTATGATATACCTGCATGAATGGTTACCGGGCCAATAAACTGTCGCATTTTAACCTTGTTTGAAGGCTCCATCTGCCACTTTCATTGCCTTCAATGTCACAGTGTCCCCGGAACCCAGAATAAATTTACCGGAGTTCTCTTGGCACACAACACTTTCGCAATGAAAAGAATGCATTCCCAGACAAGTTTGGATGTGCAGTTTTCCAGGAACACACCGTTCTCTTCCATAATCTTCCATAGCTCTTAACGATCAATAGTATCTCATGCGGCCTTGAAGCCGTTGAACAGGTGGTGTGTATGGACTCGATGCCGCAACGTAAAGATTTGGTCAGTTGCCGATCGACCGTTCCTAAAACCGGCGTGGTAACTTCCCACAAAACTGCCTGCTTGCGGCGATAGACGACGGAAGATAACCTGGGGCAGCATGACACTTGCCTTAGGCCGCGTTGAGAATAGTGATCGATCGAATGGTTTTCTCACATTCCAACTTGTTGCCCTTTTGCTTTATTGGGCGCCTAACTAACTCGCTCTCCCACTTCTCCGGTATGTGTTACCTGTGTCGAGATCCTGACTGTCCACTCTATGCCAGACAAGTTGCCATGTAACTCACTCCGAGCTGGTGCCCAAAAGTCCGCTCCCGATGCCGTCGCTTCACAGACTGCCTTGTTGTTGTTAAGCTGTTTAATGGTATTCATATCTTCACTTATCGTGGAAGTGGACATATCACCCTCGTCCACGTTCATCGGTATAAGAAATTCCTCCTGCTGTCGTATTCCGCCGGTCTTCAACCTCTGCGCCATTCAGATGTTTATCGTAGTGCTACTTCCACCTTTCAATCACCTCACGTTCATCCGTCAAGATGGCACCATCTTTATTCCGACACATTTCGGCTAGCAACATGAAGCCTTTACGAGATGCGTTAGACTTCTTGTAGAATTTACGCGTATCCTGGAGAATGATACATCTGCTCCATTTCTTCGCACTCCAACTCCTCTAGGTGACGCTTCTTATCTCGGAAGAGATGAGTTTGCTGTCTTCGCATCTATCTGTATTGCTCCAAATTTTGATGAGTCCCTTGCTGCAGCACCAACGCCCTTCTCGTCTAAAACCGTTTGATACTCTCCATAGAATCGTTCCGTAGAATTTTTTCCTACAGCGCCTTCCGCTGCATTGTCGATAGCTACTACGGCGGTACTCCAGCGGTCCTCAAGAGGGGCTTCCGGTTGAGTTTTCCCTCTTTCCTTGGCGCTGCTTCAAGGCTTTGCGCGTAATAATTGGTTGAGACTTCAGGTTGCTGCAGTCGCTCCAGACTATACCGTGGCGGGCGCCGGTATCGAATGTCTTTGGCGCACTTTGACCATTACCAAATAGTGGTCTGAATCCATGTTGGCGCTGCGATAGACCCTGACGTCGGAACTTTTCTTCGGGAAGCTAATAAAACGTTTTTGTCGTATGAGAATCTATCTGCTCGTACTTCGTAAAAACCTTGTTTTGCAACTGCAGGTCGCGTCTTTATGAGCGGCCACTGGCTTCCTGCTTCAGTTGCCTTGTTTGCTTTGCTTACTAGATCAGGAAGATCGAAATACTTTCTAACGCAGACTTGCATCCTTCCAACGGTGCTCTGAATATCTTGATATCATGATCAGCACTTTGAACTTAACACAGCTTGTATTAAACAATTGTAAGAAAGTACTGTCAGCGTGGACAAAACAGTTTGTCCAATTTAAGTGTATAATATTTATGGCTGTACTTTCCTTTATGCCTTAAAAAGCACACTAAACATGAAGCCTTATAAAGGCATAAAATGGAAAAAATAATGTCCTCATATAAAAATAAATCATCGCCAAGCGTGGGATTTGGACACAAGTCCTTGTCGTGACAGGTTTGTGGCTTCTTTGCTAAGCCAGCTCCTAATTTTGAAAAGTCAACTCTGAGGTAACTATGATTTCCTTCCGTTGGCACGAAATCAAAGATACAAGCCATGAAAAAAAACACGTTTTACCAAAAACATGGTTGAGTGATAATACTGGCTGACAACAGATAGAACTATCCATTAAATTTTGTCCATATTTATGTTTTATAAAATGTATGGAACCATGTTTTTAAGAACAATAATAAAGTATTAATCACTTGCAGCACTGAAAAAACTATTTTTGGCTCGACCGTTAGTCAGAGTGATATATAGAATACGAGACCGCTCCGAACTTAAAATGTTTTGCAAAACGTTTATAGTACATTTATGATGCAAACAATTATAAATCATTTCAAAAAGATGTTTTGCGTGTTACTTGGGCAACCACTACGACACGTCAAGGCAAGCTATGATCGGAAATTCCTTCAAAATCTGAACTTCAATTTTGTGAAATTGTTCATCAAATTATCCAATGCAATGTGTGTTTATCATCAGACACGAATCGTGCTCCGACTTCATTCTATCATATGCAGTTGATCTAAAAGTATAGCATACTACTTTCCATTCACTTCCAATTCAAAAGCTCTGCACACACCGAAAGGCGAAAGTTCTATGCATCCAATAGCAATATTCCGGGATTTCAACAACAAACGTAGAAGCGTATCATTTTATGCACGTTCGAGGAATTTCGCTTGTAACAATTTAGCGCTGGCGACGTGACTTCGATGTTCTCCGGCTCTGGCTTTCCTTAGAATACAGTGTTTGAGCTTTTCCGAAACCGAACTAAGATTGTTGCTCGGTGCCTTTGTGGTCGGTTTGCTTTTTCCCATTGCATTGGAAGCTGTGTCTAATGAAAGGATTTTCTTTTTCGTTCATTTCCATCGAAGGGGAAGTGGTTGCACCGACAGAAGTCTTCTGTTCAAAAGAAAATTGTATAATTGTACCATAGGAAACGGTTTTGCAAGCATCAGGCGAAGCTCAGAAAAAGCGGAAAAGGTTAAGAAACTCCCTTGAAGGAATGTCGGAAATGTGAAATTACACTGCCGCATGGTCGTTCGGGATATTCTGTGCTTGCCGAGTCAACGGCCGACAATGTTGCCGAATGAACTCATTTGTTTCTATTACAGTCATTTCGGAAGGAACCTGAATTCGGGATGGGGTTGAACATTTATGTGCTCGTCCGCAGTACGCGGTGATGTTCGAATTTAAATGACCCAATTGCGTTGAAGATGGAAGCCTACTGCGGGTATTGTTGGATAAGTGTGCGAGTCTTGTTGGTGGGAATGAACTCCTCAAGGTGTCTTGGACCTGCTTTTCTCCGATATAGGATAGAGCTATACACAAATATGAATGCAACAACAGATAACATAGAAATCGCATATATTGGAGCAATGAAGGATGATTTGCTTCATCCGTGCTCTCTCGTCGGTTAACAAAACCCATTGCACATCCATGAAGTTTACATTCTCGATTTGAAAAAAAAAAAAGATGTTCACCCGGAACCGGCGTTGTTCTCTTATTTTCCTATGCAAATTCAAATCTTTTCTGAGCCATTTAAAGAGAATCGCAAACGATTTGCAAATGTTCCATTTTCAGTCCACCATTCTGGCGGGGGCAACTGAAATTGAATCATTTATATAATGAATATTGATAGCGGTTTTCGTCAGCTTATCGCTGTGCGCTTCTCAAGACACTCCATCGCGGTCTTCTTTGGGAGGGAACGAGAAGGAAAGGTTTCGCGTTACCTTTTCTGAGGAAAGTATATTATGCGGATGAGCCTTGATTGGTGGGATGCTATTTAGCATTTTTCAAACCGTTTTGGAGAAGAAAAATCTATGTATTTATTTAGGCAGTCAGCGTTGAACTTTTGCTCTTGGAATAATCAAGGATTCTGAATTTGTTGTGGATCTTTATGAGTGAGAGTTTCTTTTATAACATCTTGTTCAAGGATCACATTTGAAATTCTACGGTTTAACAACAAACAATTAATAAAAGTTTAACATTATAATCTTCATAGCCAGAGTCTTGAAAAGCAGTAGTAATTGAGACCTAAAAAGACTAGCACTACGAATATCTTATTCCGGTAGTATAGCACATCACAGAGTTGACAACTTATTCACTGTTTTAAGCAACCTCTGGTTGTTTACTGTGCAATGAATAAATGGTTTGAATGAGTCTAACAAAATCCTAATCCCAAACGGAGCCCAAAAGTGCCAGGGCACCCTATGCACAGTATGAAACCAAGGTTTCAACAAGGTTTTTGGTTGCCTTTTCTATGTTTCAATCATTGAGCTCAATATGGGGTGTCCCAGAAAGTCTAAGCACGGTTTTGAAGCACCACTGTTGCTTCCAGATGACGTTTAAATAGCTGATCATCACTGTGTATCATTGTTTACATTTCACTCTGCAATTCTGTGAGTCTCAAGGGCCGGTGAAAATTTTCCCCGGACAAGCGAAAACAGATTTGGCGCAAATGGTGCACTTTTCCCATCGTTTCGCTGAGTCAGTTGGCGATAATTGATTGGTGTGAGCATTAGAGCATTTCGGAAGTATGATGAGGAGTCTTCCTTTCAGGAATCAAAAAAATCTGGACCTAAACCGGGCCATTTGGACCAAAACCTGGACCAAAACTTGGACCGAAAAATCTGGTAAGGTTTCGTTTGTAAAAAGGGAACTTCCGTTCGAAGTGTGACCAAAAATCTGAGAATTTCGGAAAAGAACGTCAACCGAGCAGAGATACGAGATGGACTGAGGATTTTCAAGAAACAGAAGAAGAAAAAACGAAGAGAAAAACAAGCAGCATATGCCAATCTAAAAGCCCGTA